>BRDA01060621.1:0-12438 GCA_036984385.1 Crenuchus spilurus
CCATCCCTTTTTCGTCCCATTGACCTCCATTCATTTATGGCCATACCAAATTCCAGGCTTCCATTTGCGCGACAACCACCAAAATTGATATACTACCTTGACTTCCATTCATTTTCACATACACTCAAGCCAGAGAACTTCTGTGTCCCAACAGCCACCAAAATTCATGTACTGCATCAGGGCAGGTAACAGAGCTCTAGTGCAGACCCATAGCAACCACCTTAGGTCCCATAGCAACCGCCTTGGGTCCATAGCAACCGCCATGTGAGCCATAGCAACCGCCTTGGAGACCATAGCGACCGCCTTGGGGCCCATAGCAACCGCCTTGGGTACCATAGCAACCACCTTAGATGCCAATACAACCACCTTAGATGCCATAGCAACCGCCTTGTGGTCATAGCAACCGCCTTGAGGGCCATAGCAACCACCTTGGGGCCCATAGCAACCACCTTAGGTCCCATAGCAACCGCCATGTGAGCCATAGCAACCGCCTTGGAGACCATAGCGACCGCCTTGGGGCCCATAGCAACCGCCTTGGGTACCATAGCAACCACCTTAGATGCCAATACAACCACCTTAGATGCCATAGCAACCGCCTTGTGGTCATAGCAACCGCCTTGAGGGCCATAGCAACCACCTTGGGGCCCATAACAACCGCCTTGGGGCCCATAGCAACCGCCTTGGGGCCCATAGCAACCGCCTTGGGGCCCATAGCAACAGCCTTACGCGCCATTGCAATCACCTTACAAACCAACTGGAATACCTTAGCTTATCAAAGTGCTTCCTCCTGAATGTGCTCCTGTACATCTAGTACTTTGTGCAAATAACTAAACATGTAAACAGACTGAATGGAAATGAAATGTACAGTCACTCATGTACGGCTCACAGATCCTGCTGGACACTTTGGTGAGATGGGCGGCGAGACTAACTTCAGTAAACATTTTTGGCAGAACTTCTCATAACGCATTAATAATTTAACAGAACAAATAATTCAGACTAGATTACTGGTATCTTCGGTTTTTAGCAGTCTTATTCCACAGATGAGATGGACCATGTCTTTAGCGATATTATATGCTACTGTTTTAGTAATGTCACCCCACTTCTCACTTTTTCTCATATAAAGCACATCACAGGTATGACTTTTGTAACGTGGTTTGTTTCGGGACTTGAGGAAAGCTTCACGTCTGGGCTGCATCACGCAGTTTCACACACTCCTCATACGGCTCTTTATGACGCTGTAAATGGTGGAAAAGATTAGTGCTGCTCGAACCTTTTGTCCAGACTTGAATACATTACTCTGCTGCTCATCTGACACTTTGAATCCAAAACATCTCCCAATAATTTAGCCATTATTTTTCTTTTTACTTAACAACTGCTCTGTGATCGCTTCTTTCACGTCTCTGTCTCCATGCCGTCACTGCCTGCCAGGGTTGCCAGGTCCAACAAAAATATCCAGCCAAAGTAAGTGTAAAACCCGCCCTTCAGAAGCTTAAACTAGCCCAAAATATATGTCTGTCACACGTTTGAAGCAAATGGCAAAACAACTATGAGTGTACGACTTAGTATTTTGTTTATAAGAGATTTATTATCAGTCCTTGCAATACCACCTCCCGTATTTCCCCATTTACCTGGCATATTAGCTAGTGACTGTTATCTCTTCAACTTCTGTATGTATGTCTCTCTCTCTCCCCTTTTCAGGCTATCTTTCCTTATAGTGTTATGTTCTCTTCGTTGTTATTGTTCTATTCAAACATCCTTAGTGTCGACTTATACACGTCCACCCACCATGTCGGAATGATATCCTAGGCAACACCCACTTTTTATTGTTTTTTGGCGGCCACTGTAATTTTTAAAAGTAGTCCATAAAATGCACCCCACCACCCTTGAATTTTCACGTGACTGGATTTTCAAACAAACCCAATTTGGAATGAAAACCACGAACCTGGCAACTCTGCAGCCTGCCTCACGTGTGAAGCAGTGGGGGAGGGGGGAGGTTTTGTGACTGAGAGAGGAGGAGCGGTGTGAAGTTGTGCAGAGGCAAAATGCGGGATCTACAAGTGTAATTATGATGCAACAAACTATATCGATATAAACTATATTGTTTCTTATATCTCGTATAAAATATATAGATATTTCTTAAAAACTCGATATATCGCCCAGTCCTAGTCTCAAGAATAATATTTGAATGTAATTTGAATGGCAGTCAGAATCAGAATGTGCTGAAAACAAACCTCCATGTCCATTAATACATTAGTGCTATTATTTAAAGATGGTCACAACACAGTGAAACCTTGGTTTTCATCATTAATCCATTCTAAAATGTCTGATAACCGAAACAAACAATAACTGAAGCAATATTTCCCATTAGAAATAATGTAAATCCAAATAATCTGACACTCATGACATTTTATATAGAATAACTATAGTTTTAGCCAATTAACCCTACAATTCAGTCACCCAAATAGCCTTCCTAACTAGTCAGTCAGACCTTCCTTATGATTTGAATGTGCTTCTGGTGGCATTTTTGCAAAACAGACTGGACTGTTAATGATATTAAAGTTTACAGTTACAAAGTTAAAATGTGAACTGCAAACATTTTTAATTATAATAGTTCTGAGAAGAGTTTGGACTATTTTTTAAATCCATTCAACGTGGAGGGATACACATAACACAGATGTATGTGTAAACTGTGACTTTATTAGAAACCCTTAGTGGAGTATAATAAGAACCAATAGGAACATTAGAACCATAAAAGAGGCTAACAGAGTGCTTCCCAACACAGAACTGAGGACATAATATAGACTTAAAGCAAGTTATATACCATTTTAATATAAAACTGAAAATAATTATTAATATTTTAATCTAATATATCCTATTAATATTATACCAACAATAAAAGTTTGATTATATTAGATTATTTAAGCTGTTGTGATACTGAGGTATAATTAATGTGCTTAAACATCAACAACTGGCTGAATAAGGTCAGTGCATGTTGTGCAGTTCTTTGTTTATCCTGCAGGTGGCAGCAAAAGCATACTGATCACCTAAGATATGTAATCTCTCTAATTCACTCGCGAACTCTCCTCTCCTGTCTCTATTCGTCATTTCTTCATCACTGACACTTATCTGTGACTGTGTTATGAGAAACAAATCAGATCTTATTCATATCTCAGCAGATTCTCACTGAGACATCAATGAGATCATACTTCTAAAATCTGCTGCTTCTCCAGAGAAAACATTTCTCAGTAATCTCACGTCTCCTCTTGAGTCTCAATAAAGTTTCACAGTGTGACATCCGGAACCAATAGAACCAAACATCACTTCTGAATTCTGCTCATTTAAATGTAAAACATTTAAAGCCATCCAGGCTTTAATGTCATCAAGACATATCAGAAGTGATTTAATAGAGAAGGCATCTTTCTTCTTCAATGGGACATGTATCTGGCTGGCATCATCAACAATGGAAAGAGATACCATGTTTTCTCAGGATGGAGCCCAATTGGAGCAGATAAAGTGAGAAAAGGAGGGGTCCTAAATTTGAACCATGTGGAACTCCATATCTCAGTAGAACTGAGGAGGTTTATTTCCCAGCAAAACTCACAAAAAGTTCAGTCGTGTCAGATAGGACCTAAGCCATTAAAAAATCACTACCACAAATGCCCACTAACATGAAGCAGCCAAGAAACTAAAATATTGTGATCGGCTGTATCAAATGCTGCAGTTAGGTCAAGCAAGACAAGGATCACATGATCACCTGAATCTCTGACCAGGAGGATGTCATTAAAAAACCCCTAAGCAACGCTGACTCCGTACTGTGCATGTTTTTAAAACGAGACTGAAAAACCTCCAAGATTTTATGCTCATCCAGAAAAGATTTCAGCTGAGCATACACAACGTTCACCAAGATTTTTGACATAAAAGGCAACTTGGAGATGGGCCTGTTATAAACCAGTACATTGTGATCAAGGCCGGATTTCATGAGCAGGGGTTTAAAACTCACAGAAACAACACCAGAGAACAGACTGCTGTTTATAATGACCAGAACCTTCTGCCCTATGCTAAAAAAACTTTTTTTTTAAAGTGAAGCACAACATCAGAAGGGGAACCTGAGGGCTTTATAAAGCCCACCACATGCTCCAAGTGTGACAAAGTCACAGGTTCAAACCTATCAAACATTGCTAGGCAAGGGGCAGAGTCAGAAGGGTAAGAAGCAGGAGCTTTTAAAGTGCTCTTGTGGTAACAATCTTATCAATAAAAAAGTGCAGAAAGTTCAGGGGATGCTTACAAAAAAGACGGGTTGAGGGGACTTAAGAACAGAGTCAGTGGTTTTGAATGAATGATGAATGAACGTTACACTTATATAGCCCCTTTCTATAGATACCCAAGGACACTTTAAAATCAACTCACTCCATTTACACACACTCATCCACACACACCGGCGAGAAATGGCAGCCAGTTGCGCACAGCGTACTCTCAACCGGAAGCGACCGTCCACCTGGAGGACTGCATCGAGCACTAGGGGGATCACCCAGGACAGAGTGCCAACCATATCTGGGCAAACATACATACATTAATACAGACATACACACACCAGGTTCATTTTAGATTAGCCAAATCACCTGATCTCTATGTTTTTGGACTGTGGGAGGAAACCGGAGACCCTGGAGGAAACCCACGCAAACACGGGGAGAACATGGAAACTCCGCTCAGATGGGGACTCGAACCCAAGACCTCAGCGCTGAGAGGTGAACATGCTAACCACTAAGCCATATGTTTTAAATAACATGTATGTTATGATGATTTGCATTAAAATTTGTAATAATATTTGACAAATGTTCTCTTTTGGTTTCTCTGACAGTGGTCTAGTAAGAATGTCTTTAAAATTTGAAAAGAAACCTGCAGCTTGTTCTTCTTCCATCTACGTTCATCCATGCAACACTCCCGCTTTGCTACACAAGCTATGTCCCTGAAGCAGGGATCAGGTTTCACTTTAGGCTGTATGGTTCTTAGTAGACCACTGAGTCCAGTTTGGTTTGGACGGAGGAGTGAAATCAGGATCTGAACTCCTCTGTATCAACAAAGGTTGAGTCAGAAGGGGGACAAAGCAAATCAAAAGCAGCAGAAAACCGACTGGCAGTGGAGTAACCCTTTTACTGCCAGTCGGTTTTCTGCTGCTTTTGATTTTAAAACTCTGACTGAGCTGAGCAGGAGTACAAGATTTATCTGCAGCACAGGATAAAACATCAAATAAAACAGGCATGTGATCAGAAAACCCACTATCACAGATTTCTAAGTTTGACACAAACCATGAGACAAAACCAGGTCTATGGTATGTCCATGTTCGTGTGGGACCAGACACACACTGCGCTAAATTAAAAGAATCAATGATGTTTAAAAAGTCCTTCACCAGGGGTTTATCAGTAGGGATGAGCGAGTACACCATTATCTTTATCTGTATCTGTTCAACGATCTAAATTATCTGTACTCAGAGTGGGCAGGGCCTAAACCAGACTTGGGCATGGTTTAACCAGATGTGGTTGGGGCTTAAATCGGTACTTAAGTCTGAAATTGATATGGATTGATCAGAAGTTGCTATATGTATTGGTTATTTGAAATCTATTTACAGAACAGCCTCAAAATTGAGATTCAAATCAATGTTTTGATCACAAAAGTAAGAGTTTCTTTTATAAACTCAGAACATTAACATTTTTAAGTACATTAATGAATACAACTCATGCAGTAGGAAATTATGAACTACTAAGTATGCATGAACAAGAGTTGTCATACTCAACACAGCTTCCTTTTTTATTTATTTAATTATTTATTATTTATACACATAACGTTTTGGCATTTTTTTTCCCACACAAAGTTAAATTGTTGATTAAGGTGTGTGTGTGTGTGTGTGTGTGCATGTGTGTGTGTGACTGTGTGAGAGGGCGTGAGAGTGCGACAGAGCTCTAGCAGAGACATGTCTATGTACGGAGAGGCGGGTGCTCTGTGTGACTGGCCAATCACAGATCATGAAGACAGTCCATTACCCAATGAGGATTTTCCTTCAGCACGAGCACGAATATTGAATATTGAGTTTTACTCGTTTAATGATCGTACTCATCACAAATGCGAGTCTGAAACGAGTATCCAACTCAACCCTATTTATCTGGACAGCACGCATGAATGTTAAAATCCCTGACAATAAGGACTTGATCGTAGTTTGGCATGAGTCCTGCCAGGAAATCAGAAAAATCTTATTGTATTTTGGGGTTTGGTAGAAAACAGCACAGTGTTGGGTCAGAGGGACCCACCTCAAATAAAGTGACTTCAAAACTAGTGAATGAAGATGATATAATTAAACTAATAAAACTGTTTACAATTAAAGTCATTTTTATTTACAGTTGCTGTTCCATGTCCATGGGGAATTAAAATAATTACAGCCAACCAGTAGAAAATTAAGCGAGAGCGCTGTGCACACCAGCACCAATCCAAGTCTCTGTCACACAGAGATAAATCTAGGCTTTGAGAGCAGAAGACATCCCTCAAGATAAAAGTTTTGTTCACCAGTGATTGGGTGTTTATCAGGCTGATACTGCCAGGAGCTGGGACATGTAGTGTGACAAATCTGGGAGCCCAGAGCAGCATCCTTAGGTTTTGAGGATTCACCTTGCATTGGCGAAGCTGAGGAGAGCAGGGGCAGCAGGGCTGGAAACCCTCTTCCAAGCTGGTGACAGGTACCAGGCAGGTGCTGATGGGCTCCAGGAAATGCCAAGACACAACAAAAGAAAAGGAAAATCCATGTCCTGTCTGGGAAATGAACATAAAATGTGGCAGGCAGACCTTCAGCTTCACTAGCCGACCACTACATTTACCATGGTGATGATGGCGCTTTCAAAAGTAGGTTTGAGCTGAGGCCCAATACAGGTGAGTTGGGATTCCCAATAGGAGCAGGGGCAGTTTTCTGTCCACCATGATAAAACGGACCAATATCACTGATATTATGTCTACGGTCCAGGAGAAATTGGCGATTATACACCAGTAGAGACTTAGTAAATAAAGTACCAAAGCAGGAGTAATAGATGGCCAACCACACACACCAGTGTTATCTTCACCTAGTGAAAGTTCTGCCAGGTTGACTTAATGTTATGTCACACTGTCGCCTATCTATAAAAAACATGTCAAGCCACCCATGTCTCTGTCATTCACAGTCCAACCATGGAAGTTTTATTCCTCCTTGCCACCACTTGCCATGCTAGATCCAGTACATTGTTCATCCTGGACTTTAGAAGGGGCCAAAGCCTGTCTTTATACCAAAGATTATGTATGTTCATTACACTAAACATCACTGCAGTTGTTTAAAATAATTTCTTGTCATTATCTAAATGTTATTGTTCTGAGCTCACATACTCAAAGTCATCCCTGGTAGAGCTACTATTTTACTGTTTATCTGGACCACAAACGTGTTTAGCTCACGTCTGCTTTATGTCTCATGGTGTTTCTCATAAAGAATGCTAAGATAATCTCTGTTAAGTCTCATGAGAGATCAAAGAATAAGATTTGAGCAGAAAGAGTTCCTCTGGCTGAGTTCAGGTGAGGTCAGATTAAAGGTGAAGATCAGTAACTCAGAAATCTCCACAGGGTGATGTTAATACAACAGCTCAGCACTACCTACAGTCACTTCCGTCTGTGTGTGTGTGTGTGTGTGTGTGTGTGTGTATGTGTGTGTGTGTGTGGGTGTACAGTGGCATGCAAAGGTTTGGCAACCCCTGTTAAAATGCCAGGTTTTGTGATGAATCAGATGAAATCAGAATTCCATCTTCAGTGTGACTTATAATCTGTAGAAATCCACTGAAAAAAAACAGACTGAAATCATTTAGTGGGGTAAAAAAATTTAATAATGTGGCTTTGTAATTATGGACACCCTCTTTTAATTGGGGGTGTGACTGAGTTCAGAATTAACTAATCACATCCAAACTCATGTTAAATAATAGTTCATACATATCTGCCATCATTTAAAGTCATTCTGATTAATGCCAGATAAAGTTCAGCTGTTCTAGTAGATTTTTTTTAGATTTGCTCAGTTACACTTACAGCAAAAGTCATTGTCCACAAAGAGCCTATAAAGTTTCTGGGATCTCATTGTAGAAATGAATCAGTCAGGAGAAGGGGACAAAATATTCACAAGGCATTACATATACCATGCAACACACTGAAGACGGTCATCAAGAAGTGGATACAATTTGGCACAGCAGTGACATTATCTAGAACAGGACTTCCTTCCAAAACTGGTCCAGGATGTTAACAAAAGGCCTACAGCAACATTATAGGAGGTGCAGAAGTTTCTGACAATTACTGCTTGTGTAGTCCATGTGGGGCAGCACGGTGGCTTAGTGGTTAGCACGTTTGCCTGTCAGTGCTGAGGTCTTGGGTTCGAATCCCCATCTGAGCAGAGTTTCCATGTTCTCCCCATGTCTGCGTGAGTTTCCTCTGGACTCCGGTTTGCTCCCACAGTCCAAAAGCATGGAGGTCAGGTGAATTGGGTACTCTAAAATTGTCCATAGGTGTGTTTGTGTGTCACCCAGCGATGGACTAGCACCCTGGGCTTAGTTGAATAATGTAATGCTCTGCCCATTGAGGGGGAAGGCGAATAACCGTGACCCTGATAAGGATTAAGCGGGTGTCATAATGGATGGATGGTAGTCCATGTCACAGCAATCTCATATACAGTGGTTCTTGAAAGTTTGTGAACATTTTAGAATGTTCTATATTTCTGCATAAATATGACCTAAAACATCATCAGATGTTCACACAAGTCCTAAAGTAGATAAAGAGAAACCAGTTAAACGCGAGACACAAATATTAGACTTGCTCATTTATTTATTGAGGAAAATGATCCAATATGACATATTTGTGAGAGGCAAAAGTATGTGAACCTCTAGGATTAGCAGTTAGTTTGAAGGTGAAATTAGTCAGGTGTCTTCAATCAATGTGATAAGCAGGTGTGAGTGGGCACCTGTTTTATTTAAAGAACAGAGATCTATCAAAGTCTGCACTTCACTACATGTTTGTGGAAGTGTATCATGGCACAAACAAAGATTTCTGAGGAGCTCAGAAAAAGAGTTGTTGATGCTCATCAGACTGGAAAAGGTCACAAAACAATCTCTAAAGAGTTTGGACTCCACCAATCCACAGTCAGACAGATTGTGTACAAATGGAGGAAATTAAAGACCACTGTTACCTCCTCAGGAGTGTCGACCAACAAAGATCACTCCAAGAGCAAGGCGTGTAATAGACGGCAAGGTCACAAAGGACCCCAGAGTAATGTCTAAACAACTGAAGGCCTCTCTCACATTGGCTAAAGTTCATGTTCATGAGTCCACCATCAGGAGAACACTGAACAACAATGGTGTGCATGGCAGGATGGCAAGACCCTAACCACACAAGTCATTCCACTTTTGTGATGATGCTTTATGTCATATTTATGCAGAAATACAGAAAATTGTAAAGGGTTCGCAAACTTTCAAGGACCACTGTATTCTTCATATGTCTGGGCTGTGAGGTGAGAAGATGTACTAAGAAAAACATCCAAGTTCAGCTATGTTTTACTAAAATCATCTTAAAAACATGTTGTGGTTTTGATAAGATTAATTTGGAACATTTTGGCCATGTTGATGGACATGAGTAGAGATGAGAGCCTTTTTTTTTAGTTTTTAAAAAGAGACTTTAATGATCTGTTTACCACACTCAGTAATCTCAATGTACTGTCCTTTATCAGCTTTTCTCTGCCTGTACGAGCTCTGCTGATAAGTCAGCAACATCACCAAAGACCTCACTGGACACAAAACATCTTCTAATCATCCTGGTGGATCTGCACACAATGGATGAGAGTCATAACAATCATCTTTATCAGCCACCACAATTATTAATTCTCAGAGAGCCTGCAGAGAAATCAAGGTCATCATGGATTTCTGTTGGCCACTGTTTTAAACTCCCAGCCCCACATCTTAGCTGTAATAATGTATAGAGCTCCAAAATGATCTGTGCCATATTTTTAACAGAATTCTCAAAACCTTTATTACTCATCCATATGAACCATGATGCTTGTATTTTAATTGGGGATTTTAATATACATATTGATGATATAGAAGACACCAGAGCCAAAGAGTTTTTAGAGTTGTTAGAATGTATGTCTATTAAACAGCATGTTAATGTACCAACACACAGGCATGGACACACTTTAGATTTAGTTACATGGTTTAAACATTAAGGTATCATCAGTTACTGGTCTTGGGCCGTCAGACCACCATTGTGTGTTTTTTAACAATCTGAACCATTCTCCCAAGTACCACAGAGTGTATTATTCAAAAATGCTACATTACCCCTGAAATAGCCAAAACTCTTACATCACATATTGAAGCATATTGTAATAATGTCCTACCATCATCCTGTGATGACCTGGTCAGTGCTTTTAACCATAAAATTAAAACTGTACTTTATTCAGTTGCGCCAGTTAAAACAAAGAAAATATCTACAAAAAAAGTTATCCCATGGAAAAATAATCAGACCCTGGAACTAAAAAAAGAATGCAGAATTGCCGAGCGTAGATGACGAAAGTCAAAATTAGTAATCTATTATAATATGCTTACAGAAAAACGTAAGAACTACAACAAAGCAATTCAACATATTTTTCAACCTTAGTAAACAACAACATTCATAACCCTTGACTACTTTTTAATACAATAGACACATTAGTAAACCAAACAAGTAAATGTAGGATTGAACTTCCTGTTTTTAAATGTGAAGAGCTCGCTGGCTTTTTTCAGTACTAAACATCAGTCTGAACAAACACACTGGTTTTGTACCTCTACCTTATGTAGAGAATGATGTTAATGTTTTGGCCTGGTTGATGCTGAAAATTTAAGGAAATTAGTAGCAGAACTGAAGCCTCTACATGTTCCCTTGACCCAATTCCAACTTAAATTTTTAAAACTACTTTTAATTCAGTATCTGAAAATATCTTGTCTATAGTAAATTATTCCTTACAACTTGGTGTCTTCCCTACTGACTTTAAAACAACTTTAGTAAAACCTCTCTTAAAAAAAGAAAACAGACTTTTTAACACCTAGCAATTTTAGACCAATTTCTAACCTCCCGTTTTTAAGCAACATTTTAGAGAAAGTAGTTTTTACAGTTTTAGTCTTGTTTTTGTTGACAAAAACTGAAAACATTTTAGTCTAGTTTTAGTCAATTAAATGTTTAAAATATTTAATCTAATTTGTTGTATTTTTTTAGTTATATTATTTTAAATTATAGCTATTTTTAGACTGCTTACTGTTATTTTAATAAAACAATAGTCTTTAATTTTTGTTACATTTAATAACACAATGACATCAGATATTGTGGAAGAAAGTTGGCCCATTTTTCTTTTCCTAAAACACTGCGTTTACTTAACTTTTACATGACAAAATGTAGTATGTAAATACAATTTGGTATCAACGTGACTAAACACACACATTAACAGCAATCCCTTCACAGCCTCTTAAAAACCAGAAATTATTTATATCTGCATAAATATCCAGTGTAACAAACAACAGACACAGGAGAGAAGTCTGTCCTCTGAGCTTTCTGTCACAAACGATAAAGGATAGATTAAGAGGGAAAGAGTTGGGTTTCTCAGTGTGCTGGCATTTTCTCATTACAGTACAGTACACCCCTAAGAGACTACACCCCTAAATGTCCAAATTGAGCCTCCAAAATGTCATGTGACTCGTTAGTGTTACTAGGTCTCAGGTGTGCATAGGGAGCAGGTTTGTTCAATTTTGTAGTAAAGCTTTCACACACTCTCATACTGGTCACTGAAAGCTCCAACATGGCACCTCATGGCAAAAAAATCTCTGAGGATCTTAAAAGAGAGAGTTAAGCCAGTTCTGGAAAATAATGGTGGCCACACAAAATATTGACACTTCAGGAACTTTCATTAAGGGGTGTACCGGTACTCTTTTGTTGCTCGTGGTTTAGACATTAATGGCTGTATATTGAGTTATTTTTGGGGCAGAATATATTTACACTGTTATATAAGCTGAACACAGACTACTTTTCATTGTGACAACGTGTCATTTTGTCAGTGTTGTCCCATGAAAATGTATATTAAATGTATACATCTGCAGAAATGAGAGGGGTGTACTCAGTTTTGTGATACACTGTGTGTGTGTGTGTGTGTATATATATACAAACCGGATTCCAAAAAAGTTAGGACACTAAACAAATTGTGAATAAAAACTGAATGCAATGATGTGGAGATGCCAACATCTAATAGTTTATTCAGAATAAATCACAGATCAAAAGTTTAAACTGAGAGAATGTATCATTTTAAGCGAAAAATATGTTGTTTCAAAATTTCATGGTGTCAACAAATCCCAAAAAAGTTGGGACAAGGCCATTTTTACC
>BRDA01060624.1:0-14528 GCA_036984385.1 Crenuchus spilurus
TATATATATATATATATATTCAGCGGTTTTTCATTATTTAAAAATGTTCTGCATTGTATATTAATACTAATGTCATCCAAAATATGAAGAAATACATATGTAATTGTTTAGTAAACAAAACAGTGTTAAACCAGAATATAAACATATTTTACGTTCTTCACAGTAGGCACCTCTTGCTTAGATGCAGCTTTCTTGGCATTTTCTCAGTCAGCTTTATGAGGTAGTCACCTGGAATGGCTTTCAGTTAACAGCTGTGCATCATCAAGAGTTCATGACTTGCATTTCTTGCCTCTTAATGTGTTTGAGACATCAGTTGTGTGTCTACTTTGAAGTAAAATCTAAAACATGTTTTGGTTTGTTTAACACTTTTAAGTTTACTACATGATTCCTTATGTGTTCCTTCATAGTCTGGATGACTTCAGTATTTATTTACAATGTAAGAAAAAGAAAAACACTACATGAAAAGATGTGTCCAAACGTTTGACTGGTACTGTACATATATTATTTCACTTCTACAGTCACTATGCAATTAAGTGCATAAAATTTACTATATAAACACACACATATAGGAAGACTCACGCATGTTTTGTTTCAGATAGTCCTCTTTCTTCTTCTTCAGCTTCAGTAGAGATGGTTTACACATACTCTGTTCAAAGTCTCTCAGTGATGGAATCATGAACTTCATCTGGTTCCAGTCTGACTGTATTGTATTTGCCAGTAAAGACTCAGATCTCCACTTCAGTGTGTTTGGATCCAAAGTTAAAAAATCTTCACCATTCAGTCCCCACCTGTCACTATTATACCTACATAACAACAACAGCACAATACAAATAATATATGACGTTTAAGATTATATTATGTGCACATTTCTGAAACTATATTTAAATCCTGGTGATAAGCACTGAAGATAAAATATCTGATCAATTAACTGAAACTGAAGTTAAAATTCAATGAATAATTTTGTTGGAAATACACTACTGGTCAAATTTCTCAGACAACACATACTTTTATTTGTTTAGTTGTTGTCTTTTTGGTCTCTTTTATAATAAATCAACAAATGCTGCTGCTCCAGATACTCAGTCTTCTATGATAGAAGGGTGAGGTACTTTTTCACCACTTTTTTATCTCAGTTTTGGTGTCACTCACAACTTTACTGTGAGTTTATAAACTTCAGTACAGCCGTTTCTCTCCATTAGAAGTTTAACACATATTTTGAACAAGGCATCATGGGAAATAGGAATTATTGAACATTTTGGATGACCCCAAATTTCTGAGTGGTGCTGTACTTTTAGTAAACTGAAAACATGCCAGACTATATTAAATTCAGTAAAACATGATTTATTGATGTAATACATGTATTATTTATATGACAATTTATTAGCATTATTATTATATTACGTATGCCTTTTTTTCCTACTAATTTAGCCAATTTTTCCCCTCCCAGTGTAGTAGTAGCCAATTAACCCATCCCATCCACTAGAGGTTTTCCCATTCCCTTTGCAATGTCCCTGACTTTAGGAGGGTGAACACAAGTATAAGTCTTCTCCAATGTGTGTGATGTGTCCACCACCTATTTTCAAACTACACTGTCACTAGGGAGCCAACGCACTTGGTGGAAAATGCAGGATCCCCAGATTTGATGGACCAATCATTAGCCAGCAGACATTGTATTTTGAAATTGATGGGGAGTGATCACCATCTACGTGCCCAGAGAGAGCATAGCTCTGTCAGGGCACCGGCTGTCAATGGCAAACAGCATGACCGGGAATTGAACTTGCAATCCTCTGGTCATAGTGTCAGCATCATAGCCTGCTGAGCCAATCAGGGCTTAATATGTTTACTGCTTAAGGTAATATAGAAACTATAATACATACAATAAATATTTTTACTATTGTTTATGTTGATCTGTTGAATCCCCTCCTTTAAAGGCTTATGAAAATAATATTCATGTTCACAGAATCTGTCTTTATTCTTCCACTCTTCAGCAGTAAAATTCTGATGTATCCAGTCATATCTGGACTGATCTCTGAAAGAGGGACTCTGACAGTGAGAGATGATCAGTCCATCAAACACTGTTGTAATTTCGAACTCTGGATCATCTTCAGGTGCTGAACGTAGAGTGTACAAGTACTTCAGAGTGTGATGATCTGTAAAGTCGGAAAAAGACCTACGTTATAATCAACGTTATAATAATTAATAAATAGTCCAAAATATTATTATATGAACTATATAAATGTAAATATTTTGTGTGAGAAAACCCTTTTCCACTTCCAAAATTCTACTGATTTACTTTTGACTGTTGATAAAGCATCAGTGTTTCACTTTAATCAAGCATAATTATGTCTTGTCAAGCAGAGGATCTGCACCATACACATGGTGTCATATCTAATATTAAGAGACTTATGGTTTTACAACAAATGTTGTGACAGTTACTATACTCCAATGTACATTATTTTGCGGTTAAGTTATAATATTATAATAATGATTTTTTTACAGTGTGGAATTACTAATTACTGTCATGGAAAAGTCTCATTCCTTATTTCTTCTGCATTACATCTGTAAAATACATCAAAACTGTACCAAAGTGCAAAAAAACTCAATTACAGTGAGTATAATCTGATCTGCTCTGAACAAAACAGTCAAGTTTATTTGATTAAAACAAACACTTGATGCTGTATGAACACCCAGAAACAGCTTTCTGTTTACAGCAGAGTTCATGTGCTCATGCTGCACTTTTCATATTCACAGCTACAATAAGTAAATAAATGACAGACATAGAGAGTTCACCACTAACATTTCTTTAGTAACAGTGAACAACTACAGTACCAGGCAAATAGACACCCGGCCAAAACATATATACATAATAGGCGTCAGGTGTCACATGTAAATTATGCCCAAAAACCAATATGAACAAGAACTGTACTCAACATGTATGTTTTAATGCACCTCATGTACTAATTAATATTGTTCTATTGAAGACAGAAAAGTAATGCAATTATTTTGAAATCAGATACTGTAATGTGATTACAAGAATCTTTACTATAATTATTTGCATGAGCTTATTACACAAGTACTTTATAATGCTGTATATGTACCATATTATCTCCACCACTGTTTGTAAAACAATGAGTAATGAGATTACTTTTTCCCCAAGAAGTATTTAACAAAGACAAAAAAAATTACAGTGATTTCAATTATTAACCAGAATGATCAAAATGTTCTGTATTAAAACAGTATTAATTAATTATTTAGCTATTCACATGCATTTGTGTTTATTATTATTATTATTATTATTATTATTATAATTATTATTATTATTATTATTCAAATGTATGCAGAGTTGGTAGAAGAAGTGCCCAAACATTTGCATACGACTACATATGAAGAAAGTTTAGACCAGGTATCTGTATGACAGAAAGCATCTGTTGCTCACATTACTTGTGCAGGACAAGAAGATACAGAGAAAAAATGTAAAAATCCAGTTTGAAATGAGTAAAGATTTGATATTAAAAATGACTATCATTAAGTTTACTTCCAGGTTATCGCTTTTCTGGTGAACAGTACATTAAATAATTCATATAGATGATGTGAAACAGATGTTGTGTCTGAAATGGTGCATTGTCCGATTGTATTCAGAGGCAGGAAGGTATGAAGTCCAAATCCAATGTTTACATAGAAGGCAGTTTTAAAAAACGGTTTGGTTAGTTTTTGCAGGTACACTATAAGAGCAAACAGTAAGATGGCATGGAATTAATGTTTATGGTGTTTAAACCTGTTATGAATTTGTTATAAATGCTTTTATTTCAGTGCTATCTTATAGAATGTTTTTTTTTGTGTAAATCTAAAAACAATGTCAAAACATAAGCATCATGTGATGGGCAGCATAAAGATTAATGAACCCTCTGTCAAGTGAATACCTCAAATAAGCTTCTAGTGAAATATAGTACATAACAGAACATAGTCACTAGAATCAACAATAAGAGCTTACTGAGTTTGTTTATTCAGTTACTGCTGTTGTACTTTATAAGAAAGTAACTATCTAGTTACTCTCAGGACTGCTTCTGACTTTCTGTATTCTTTTTCAAATCTCTCTCTCTCAGTTCTCTAGTTTAGAAGACTAAGTTTTTCTGTCAATTATAAGCCTTCAGCTTGTTGATGGTTTTGTTTTTCACCAGTTCTCTGGTTTTTCCCGTTTCCTGTTTCCATGTTTTAATGTATAAAATGTGCCTTTTTTAGGTAAAAGCTGAGTTTTAGGTGCTTCTCCATTCTTTCCCACAGTCATCAATAGTGGGGTGTGTAAGGATTGGGAGGGATTTTTTTTTACTTTTAGTCTTGCTTTTTAACTCTTGCCTGCTCTGAGCTTGGATCATCTTCTCTAATTCAGGATTTCTGTTAACATTACACTATAAATGTACTTAAAAAAAAAAACACAGGACAAAGCAGTTCAGATTTAAATGACTATCACTTGTATTGCTGTAATGTAACAATGATGACTTTTCTTTAATACAGTGATCCTTGCTGTTGGGTGGTGTTCTCAATTTTTTACAACATTTACAATTTTATGAGTGAGACAAAAATCAACACTATTTGAGTGAAATAAATGTAAAAAAATATTTTTCAACCATTTTTAACCTTAATTATTTTTAAGTAATTATTTTACAGCATCAGCATAAGCTAGTTAAATACACTATATATATATATATATATATATACTGTATGTGCTGATCTAAATCTGGATTATTAACTGAAACAAAAATATAGATCTTTCTGAAATCACTTACCAGCTCTTGACTCAAGCAAGCAGCAGAAAGCAAACAACAGGATGAAGCTCATAATGTAGATGTAAATTTTGTGATCCATGTAAAGTTTCAGGATTAATGTATTTCAACATACTGCTACAAAAAAAGTATGAAGATCAACACACAGAGTCCTTTTCTGTTGATAGGTACTTTCCCTTTGGTTCACCAGGAGAGCAGAAGTGCAGTAATGCACCAATCAAACTCTACTCACAGATCAGCTGTAGAACGTGATTGGTCACAAACACTTTAGAGTGTACAGTTGTACAGAGTGTACACTTCAAAAAGCTTTCCAAGTTTAACTGCAGGTCTCATAGCTAAAAATCCTTCATCAAAACCTCTGCTTATATTGTTAATAATGTTTATGATCAGTTATAATCAGACACTGAAGTGAGGAACATTGAGAAGAACAGCAAAGGCAACATGCATTTAATTATTAAACAAGCACAACATGAATGAAAAAGAGGCGCAAAGTGATGGATGATACCACAATATAACACCTATAAAAAGAGACTGAAGAAGCTGTGAGAAAAAAAAATATGAGCAAAGATGAGAAACTGAGCAACAAGTGTTTCAATGTTTTGTTTATTTTTTCTGGACTAGAACAGAGAAATGCAGAATATGAATTGTATTATCTAGTGTAACTGTTTACTCTGCAAATGACAAACTTGTGCTAACAGGGGAGTGACTCCCTGTAAATACATTTCTTTTAAGAAGAAACTGGATAAGCAGGTCTCATTTGGACATGTAGTGAACCTCTTTGTCTCCTCTAATAACCACTTATGTTAATGTGGTCACACTGACCTGGAGACTGGCGGACTGTACAGCAGCAAGAAAACAAGTTAATCTTTTAGGATTAAAGACACACTTACAATAATACAGTGTACTGACACACTGATAGGTAAATTATGTGATTTGACTATAGCTGTAATGGAAAACCACATGCAGTTACTGAACTAGTCTTTGTGTTACTTCCACTTTCTTAAATCCTTATGTACACTAGGTTTCAGTTGTTGGATTCACAACATACCCACACTTTATCATCCCCACACTAAGTTTCAATCTTAAACTTGAAGGTCAACAAAGGAAATGCAAATGTTTTGTTTCGGAACAGTGAAAAATGTGAAGCCCACATAAATGCTAATTACACAAACTGCAACACATGTACATGTAGCAACACTTTCAGATGAGAACTTTAATAAAGTTTAATGACCTAATAAACTCTAGCAATATAACCTGAAGTGAAACGTTACAGCTGTCTTGGTTTGGAGATAGGTTAGTTATTTAGAAAATTAAATTACCTTCTGAATATGTTTGTGGTTCGATGTGCACTGTATATGTGTTCTAGTATCTAGAACAGTCATTTGAACCAGAGTGATTTTGGCAGCACAGGTGGAGGAGGAATGATTTCTGTATAAAAAAATCAAGCTTTGTCTTAACCTTTGATTGCAATATATCTATATTAGTAGAGAAAGACTATTAAATGACTATCTAACCAAATACCTAGTCTTATATGTCGTGACCTGTTCCAGGATAGCTACCTGATCTTTAAAAGTAGGAACAGTTGAAGTATTTTTTCAACCAAACCATCTGATGTTGGTCTTTGAAATGTTTAATAACAAATTAAGGTCAGCAAAGGCATTTTGAACCTGGAGAAAGATGCCTGGAGTGTTGAAAACCAGTGGCATAGAGGACAGTATCATCAGCATATAGATGAATAAAAGTGTTACCTGTAGCAAGGTAAGGTAAGAATGTTATTAATATACAGAGAGAATAATGTAGGACTAGTGTTGACCTTTGAGGACTTTCCAAAGAGAAACTGTACTAAGGCACTCTCGTATGTAAATCATATGGTTTGATGTTTATCAGATGTAAAGGACAACCACATATGAACTGGTCTTTGTTACTTCCACTTTTCCTACATCCTTATGGATAGTAAATAGTATTTTTCAGATGAGAACTTTAACAATGCTTAATTAAACTCTAGAGATATAACCTGAAATGATCAGTTATAGTGAACAGCTGTCTTGGTTATGAGATATGTTGGCTACTCAGTAAATTAAATTAAGCCCTGAATATGTTTGTGGTTTGATGTGCACTGTACAGTATATGTGTTCATGTTCAGTATCTTGTATCTTGCTGGCATTTTCACTTCTCTACCAGATCTTGTGAAGTTTTCTATGCTCAACTGTGTCTGTGGTAAGTCAGTCTGGTCTCTTTATTAAGATAATTAAATAAAATCTCCCTTAAAACAATGCTTGTCTTCATTCTTTCAAGTGAATATGGCTTGCCATCAACACTATATATAAAAAGGTGTGCACAGATACCACACATCCCACCACAGATAAATCAATCCAGTGTTTAAAAGCCATCAAACCATACCTGTATAAAATAAAATGGATTAAAATCACTGCAATTCAAATCCCACAAGAAAAGAAAAAGGGAAAGAAAATAAATGGAACAAAAACGTGACTTGCCCTCTGCACATAAACAGAAACAGAAAAATTAGCTGCATCATCATTTAAAACATGCCTCACAAACTTCTGCTCTCAAAGGCTTCTGTGCACCTCCAGTGTTTTAGCATCAATTTAAAACATGCTTAAACAAACTACTCTCCACCATGCTGCCACAACCCATTAAATACTAGAGCTTCTTAGCTACAGGGATCCACACCCTTACCTGCAAGGGCATCTGTGCACCTCCCCACTCACTAACCCCGCCTACCTCCAGTCTTTCACATACCACACTCCTTCACTAGGTCACACACATTGTATTTTGCAGATAAAAACAAGCAATGCTAATAAAATCACTTGTGCATTTTGTAACAGTAACTGCAGAACGTTTGGTGCTTTCACGTACAGTCTCCAATACCACTGGGAAAAGTCGCTAGATTTGTTGCTCTAGTGGTCTGAAAAACTAGCTAAATATAGTGATTAAATAGTTAAGTACGCAACTGTTCCCAAAACAAAGTCTTGCAATCTCCACTCTGCCGGCACAAGGGGGAACGCGCTACAACAGCACTACATCCATAAATGGGCAACAACCCAAACATGTTCTTCTTTCTTAATTTAAACAGGTCATATCTGTTACAAATAGAATAACACAATAAACCAGTTTGTTAACTGCAATGATTAGCAATATATCAAATACTTTGCATTAAGAAAACTGTATTTGATAACACTTTATAATAACTTTCATTAATAAGCCATTAACTAATGATTAATAACTGAACAAATCATTAGTTCATGAGAAATTAATTAACAAATGATTTACTAATGATTTACTAATGATTTGTTAACATTTGCAAACATGAATACAATCATTAACTACATGAACTGGCATTTATAAATTATATTCATATGTCATTTATAAAATATATTTGTACATGTTCAAATTCTCATGAACTAATGATTTGTTCACAGTTATTAATCATTAGTTAATGACTTATTATTGAAAGTTATTATGAAGTATTACCCTGTATTTTATACATACTGCAATACATAACTTTACAGTATATAATAATATTTAATTATCAGTGGCATCTCTAGAATAGAAAGCCAGGTGGGGCACAATAAATTCTATGGGCATTAATTCAACCACAAATGCACCACATCAATGAAATTCTAAAAAGCATAATCCAGTGTTGTGTGGAATTTTGCACCCCCACGTGAGATGCATCCCCTGTCAGGAGACTAACTTACCGGTGGAATTCTGTTGCCTTTACTTTGGTTATTGTCACCAAAGAAACTTAAATACAATTCATTCCAATCATGAATAAAGGAAATAAAGCTTTTACTGAGGTAAGATGACTGTGTGTTATCTAACTGTTAATTTTGAAATTGTCAACATGATTCACTATATTGCCTCGCTAGCAGCGGCTAACAGTTACTGTGATATACTGTGATACTGTGATAGCTGTGTAGGCATGTACAGCTGCATAGCAATGCTGATGCTTTAAGGGTTATGGCACATAAAAGCAAAAAATCAAACAAATGCTAGTTATATCCATGCATTTTATGCTATCATTTGAAAGGGCAGACTGAGTGGTAATGTGATCAGTATTAAGAAATTATGTCATGTTCACAAGCTGACCTGTGACAGCTAAAATAGGCAAGAAACTTCATTTTTGCCACATCTGCCTATACTGTTTTTTTTTTTTTTTTGCCACCTTTACGAGCAGCTAGAAGGCTGAACCTCTCAGGGTATTTTCAGTAACATTGCAGTGAATTACCTTATGAGAGTAAACCAGATATTGTTTGTTAGAATCTACAGATCACTAGCTTTCTAAAAAGAAATGGGAAACAATATTATTTTAACTCGCATACTTTGAATTATACTTTTTTCCTATTTTTCAAGACAGGAATCAGCCAGACCCTAAAAATTTTACACACACTAAGTAGATACAATACTAAAAGACCCTGTAAGTTTTATATATTAATATTTCCTGTCACATAAGGTTGAAATGTGTGTAAATTCATCACATTTGCTGCAATTACCTAAATGTCAACATTTATCAGAACACTCCTAACTTGTCATGTTTTAATGAAAATGTGTGGTCATTACTTGACTTCTTAATTACACAAGAACAAGAAAAACTATACTTTAACTACTATACCATGTTAGAAAGCTAGTGATCTGTAGATTCTACCAAACAATGTCTGCTTTTACCCTCTTAAGTAACTCTTTGCAGTGACACACTATATTTGTGCAAGCTTTACATAATACAAACAATATCTGCTTTCACTCCCCATGCTGGCAAAATTTCCTGGATTAATTGTATTTAGGTGGTCTTGTATAAAGATAAGCTCTTGTGTTTAATGGACTAGCTATACAATTTTAGAATAAAAACAAAAGGCCTTACACATTGCTTCTTTAAAAGTATATTCAGTTTATTTTCAGTGCGCTACATAAAAGATTCTCATACAATTTATGATTTTTTTAAGATTGAGACTTGTAAAAGTTGGAGGAGGTGAGAGAGTCTTCTTTGGATTAGGGTTTGTGTGTCTGTAACTGCTGTGGCCCTTTGAGGCTGATGGGTGAGCCATTCACCCCTCCCCAAGTAAGCAAACAGTCTGACAAGCGCACACACATAGTCCCGGGTTTGCTGCTTTAAACTGAAATGAAGTCACAGTGAATAAAATTTTTGTTTGTTTAATATTAAATATTGAATTATAAAATGTTTTACTGTTAAAAAGGGAGTAGGTTCCACCCGCGGAAGCAAAATAGCATTTTGTAGAAAATCTAGTCCATTTCTCACATTTGCACACACATTTCCTGTGCCAGATCCACACAGGAACAAGATAGAAACGTGATTCTTCCATCAAAGAGTAGCTGGCATTTTTCCTGTGTAAAATGACACCAAACAAGGATGAGTGGAAGCAAAGTGACTTGTCTGAAACTGCTCTTAAACAATATTCACATAAGCTTGCGTTTGCAAATCTTTAATTTTTTTATTAGCTGCTCCCAGCATGGGACCAGCATAACCATGAGCACAGTGTTTTCTACTGCTCAGTTGCTTAAACGGATGCTGATGAGCCAGCCCCATACTCACTAACTAAATGAAGACTGCTGAAACTGCTGACCTTATGCAACATGTACAGTTAATATTTTTAATGTATTGGGAACTACTGTCATTTTCATAAGTCAAATACACAGCAATGTTAGAAAATAGTATTTAAATAAAATAATTTTATAACAAATTATTTATTGTCACACATTGCTCCACAGCGACATCTGGTGGGTCCGCCCACTGGCCCCTAATGTAGAGACATCCCTGCTCATTATATCACTACATAGAAAACACATTTGGTAATCAGTTCAACTCAACAGCTCAAATACACTCTCGCTGTATATAACATAACTTTGTGATTGTGACGGACATGCCATATAAAAATTATTTATATCTATGGTTCCTCACCATAGTTCATTAACTACATCTGCTCTACAGACCAGAGTGTTTGATTTGAGTAGTTTTTAAGCTTATTTTGAAGAAGACATGACCTTGCTGTATAAAATATAGAGTAACAAACAGTTTTCAAAGATCTTTTTTCCCCTATTTACTGGAAATCCTAGGCCTGTGAGCATACTGATGAATCACAACAGAATTTTTCTTTAAATTCCCCATTGATCTGTAAAGGAGAATCACAGAAAAGTAGAAAATAAGATAATGCTCTTTTTGGGAAACTGTGAAAAAACTGCTACATATATTTTGGGATTTAAACGAGTAAAATTTGTAATTAAAACTTACAATCTTGTTAATCCACACAACAACCAAAACAAAAATTATAGCAAAGAGAATTGGTACAATGACAGCACTCCACCGGTGTGAAAATACATGATTACCAAACTCAGAGAAGTGCTTTTGCTCCAAAGTCCTACCATCTAAAAGCAGAAAAATTACATATTAGTTATCATTGATAATCATTATGTTTGCTTGATTTAGTTTAGTAATAATGTCTTTTAGGGCTTTTACATGCTGATGTGCATTAACACCTTCAAATATGTTATGTGTTACATGCGCTGTTCATTATGTATAAATTCTGCTTTACAGGTTTCAGCGTACAATCATAAAAAATAGAATATGATGCAGATCCCCTTTGAACACAAAACATTCACTGAATAGATAAGATGTTTAATCTGATGGTGCTTACCCCAAGCAACAGAAATATTCTGATTGTTTTTGTCCACCACACAGTGATAGCGGTGAGGCTCTTTGGTGCTGGTCTGTGTCTGCAGTCTAATTTGAACTGATCCGTCCATATTTGGAGCTGGACTGGAGACGTTAACATTCTTGCTCAGTACCTCTCCATCCAGAGTCAACCGAACACGAATTCCTGACAGATACTTATGACTGACATAACATCTCAGATATACTGTGTCTCTGTGCTGAGAAGCCTTAGCAAACACATAAACATCAGGACCTGTAAAGACATGATATAAAGTACAAAAGCCAATAACTGAAAAAATTATTGATATAATTGGAAAAATAATTGAAATGACAATGTTGATTCAACAGTGCTGTGAAGAGTTCTCATTTAATTTTTTTTGCCAATTTTTCACATTAAAATGTTTCAGATTATACAACTAGAAATGTAAAAATAAAATAATGATTGTTTTATTTCACATTTATTCAAAATCTACTGTATACCACTGATGGGAAGAACTGATTGCTCCCATAAACATAAAAACTGGTTGTGCCACTCTTGGCAGTAGCAACTACTATTAAAGATTTGCAACTTGTGACATTTTTTTTTTACTTCACTGAGGAGGAATTTTGGTTTGCTCTTCTTTACAGAATTGTTTTCATTTGGTTACACTAGTGGGTTTTTGAGCACAGCATTTCACTGGTAGTCAGAATTTTTTGAGTCATTAAGTGATGGACTTGCTTGTGTATTTTGGTTCACTGACCCACTGCTTAACTTATCTGGGCTTGAAGTTTTGGTCATCATTTCACGGGAAATCATTCTACAAGATTTTCAGATAGAGAGAAGAATGAATGTTTCCATCAGTTATAATTCAATAATCAATTGAATTATTTGATTGCTTGATGTAGTAGCTAAGTGGGTAGAGCTGAACAACATTTTCCTACAATAAATCTAATGATCATTCAAAGACAATGAGGATGACTGTAGTCTTTAACCCTTTTACATTCTGCTCAACCATTTGGTAGAGTACATTTAAGTCACTGTTGAAGATGTTAAACTTAACACAATGTGATTGTACCATCTCTACCAATCAGTATAGATATATTAGGCTAAAAAACATCCACTAGAGGTCACTACAAATGCAACATTTTCTTGTTTGAAAGCAAAATTGGCAAAGATTCATAGCCATACCACAAGGAATAAACTGGATCAAATGCTGAAAAACTATTATTGCTGTTGCACCACCACACAAATGGCGTTTAAAAAGTGAACAAAATTAGCATATATTTGTATTTTATGTTCTAATTTTATCAGAAAATGCAATCTCATTGTATGTTTAAAATAAACGCTTTAAAAAACTGGGGTCTTTAAAAAAATCTTTGTTTTTATTATTATCCACACCTTACAACACCCCCATCCTGCCAAAAATCAGTTTCTTCTTTCTTGGTGAGGATGTTAAAGAGTAAAAAAAAAAGACTCACGGAGGTTGTGCTTCAGGTAGTCCTCTTTCTTCTTCTTCAGCTTCAGTAGAGATGGTTTACATTGATTCAGCTCAAAGTCTCTCAGCGATAGAATCATGAAGTTCATCTGGTTCCAGTCTGATTGTATTGTGTTTGCCAGTAAAGACTCAGATCTCCACTTCAGTGTGTTTGGATCCAAAGTTAAAAAATCTTCACCATTCACTCCCCACCTGTCACTCATATTGACTGCTGAGTCATCTTCAGTACAACTTCTCTCTCTCTGGATTATACCTACATAACAATAACAAATAATATTTTTGAGATAAAATGTGACAGCAATTCTATAAATGTAGATAAAATATCTGTCCAGTTATAAACCTACTAGTTTATTCAAAAATGAAAAAGAATACAAACTCGTTTAGATCTTACCATTGCTTTGGTTGATTATTTGCTCAATGTGCTCCATTAAAAGCTTATAGAAATAATATTCACCCTCACAGAATTCATCTTTGTTCTTCCACTCTTCAGCAGTAAAAGTCTGATTAATCCAGTCATGTCTGGACTGATCTCTGAAAGAGGGACTCTGACAGTGAGAGATGATCAGGCCATCAAACACTGTTGTCATTTCAAACTCGTTTGGATTTGGATCATCTTCAGGTGCTGAACGTAGAGTGTACAAATACTTCAGATATTCTGTAGAGCAAGAAAACAGCTAATTATTACAATCAGCATCATAATAATTCATGAATAGGAACGTAGGAAAGATGAAGAGAAGAACAAGAAGAACAACAGAGTAAAGAATAGGTGTAGAAGCAAGGAATGGATGGCATTCAGGAAGAAGGGAAGAAAGGATGGAAAAGGAAAGATGGCGAAAGAAGAAGACATTAAAATCAGTAGAAGTCCATCTGGTCAGGATGGGGCCCATCTTCTTGACCTGCCTGTTGAGCCACAGCCCTGCAGCTTCAAGACTGGTTCTGCAGGTGCATCAGAGAACATGTCACCTGATTTCTTTGATGGCGATATGGAGGACATCATGACTCCAATCGTAACTGATTTGCTGGAAGAGATTGAAGCTGAGCTCAAGAGATTTCAGAGTAAGTGAATGTTTGGATTCATCATAGTAATGATAGAGCTTATATTTATTTATGTTAAGCTGGCATGTGTTTGTGTAAAACTGATATTAATGTTAAAATATTCTTCAGTAGCAGTAAACTGTTTAGTAATGTTGAACTGATGTTTATTGAGTTCACGCCATTATATGTTAATTTTCATCTCATGTTTATTAATGTAACACTAATCATCATTTATGGCAAAATGATATTCAACATTTTTAAATGTTAAACTGCCATTTATTAATGTTTTAATGCCATTTTTAAATGTTCAACTTATGTTTATTAATGCTAAAGTGCTGTTTATTAATGCTAAGCAGATAATTAATAAATGTAGTTTAATATTAATAATGTTAAACTAACGTTTAAGAATGGAAAACATATGTTTATGAATATTAATCTGCAGAAGATTAAAACCTTCAGTCAAAATATGACACAAATACTGCTTTAAGATTTGTGGAAAAATATTAATTTTTAGGGAAAATGGGGACAAATGATTTTGACTGAACAATTCCTTTA
>BRDA01060625.1:0-12159 GCA_036984385.1 Crenuchus spilurus
ACATCAAATGACTGGATGACACTAATACTAATATATCTCAGTAATGACAAATGATAGCACTAACGTTTCCTGTTATATGTTTTCTAACAAAACAACATGATACCCATCTGTATGAATTTCATTCCAAGACTCACTCCTTATGAATGACTGTGTCACACTCCCGCCTGAGCCTTGCCCATAGCCCCGCCTCTACCCTGGCATGTGTGTGTTATACTACATCTCAGCCATGTCTTCACATGCCTGTGTTGTCAGTGCCCCGCCCTCTTCACCTCGTCCTGTCGAGATAACCTGCTGATCCTGTCTCCTGTTAACTCCAGCCTGGTCTGCTCATTTCCCCCGTGATTATGTGTCTTACATAAGCATCCTTATATCTCCAGTCCTTGTCGGTCACTGACTGTTATCATGCGTCACTCTGTGTCTATGCTCACCTCAGCCACATCTTCATTTTGGTTCCGATAGTCACTATGTTTTGTTTAGTTGTGTTATATCTCAATAAATCTATCAGCTGGTCACCCACCTGCAGCATCCTTCCTTCTGACTCAGCCACATCGCTGCAGACTGACACTTTGAGTCTTATTTGCACACATTCAAGGAAAAATCTAACCATTACGAACCATAGCTGCTCTTAGAACCTAGTCAATAGATGCTGTTTATAGGGTCAACACTGCTTTATCCATCTGTTCCCTTCCATTAGCTTGTATATGTGTCTGCCAAATACCACTGCTATGCAGCATTGCATTCAGGCACCTAACACAATTTGAACCATGTTCTTGTTTTGTTGAAAAGATTAATGACATTTAGCACAAGCACATTCATCCTCTAAGATTTATCTGCATTTTCTGGGCAAAGCTGAAGATTAAGTCCATCAATCAGTCTGATACAATTAAGGTGTTTGTCTGTAATAGTTGCTTTTTTTAACTTTGGAAAATTCAGAGTTTCAAGTTTTAATGAACTTGGGCTGCATTTGCTTCTTTAACCAAACATAACTTTAATACTAATGAAGATCTGGTGCTGAAATTTTGATGAAATATACCTCAGTCTGTATAAAACAGACTGATGATACAACATGTGATGAAAATGCCCAGCATGCAGTTATTTCCTCCTGATAAGGTGGTGATGTGGTGCATGGAAACATGCTTTTTTGGCAGTTTTCTTTTTCTGTTGTCTTCTGAATTGAGTTTGTTATCCAGTACGTTCCCACCATGTACACAGTACAGTGATACGTTATTCACAAATCGTTCCACAATTTGCAGGGAGAAATAACCAGCATCCCGTGCTGTGTCCACAAGGATAACAACCAGGATAACTGAGGGCTTTATTAGTCGCGTTTCCATTGCAGTTTTGCGCAAAACTTTATCGATATTCTGTTTTGTTGAAAAAACTGTAGTCGATGATTTTACAGAAGAGCTGTGGATTCAACAGTTTAGAATGACACACTCAACTTTTAATGAACTTTGTGATGCTATGAGATCTGTAGTGGAGCAGCTGCACATTGTCCAAGGATTCTCCCCGTTATTCCAAATATGCCGCGTCATCTTCATCCTCGCACTTTCTGTTGTTGTCTTCTTCTTCGTCGTCTTTTTCGCCAATAGAAACGTCCGGTTGTTGATCACGTGACTCCCTTGATGCAAAAAAAGTCAGTTTGAGTGTTTCCGTTACACTTTTGTGATATAAACCACCACGACTGAAAAACCACCTCATCTTGGCGCAAAAGACTTTTATTTTTTCGAAATTGTTGTGTTTCCATTAAGCACATTTTTATTCGCA
The DNA here is from genome assembly GCA_036984385.1 of Crenuchus spilurus. NCBI lineage: Eukaryota > Metazoa > Chordata > Actinopteri > Characiformes > Crenuchidae > Crenuchus > Crenuchus spilurus. The sequence goes on from BRDA01060625.1 coordinate 1,768, forward strand.
ATTCTAATTTGCAATATTTCAGGGTCAATGGAAACGCGACTATTGTCTCACTGCAGTGGCAGCAACCGATGGGGACAGCTGGACGGGCGCCGGCCTCCACTCCTACAGCTGCGGATATTAGTGATCAGAAACTAACCCCCGTCTTCCTGCACCATAATTATGCATGTCGGTCTTTTTCACAGACTGCGGGGTATTAAATCTAACTTTTGTCAACATATTCATGACAAAAAGGCAAACATGACACACTGTATATGTTGAATAAGTCTGCAATATGCAAATATGCCTCTGTAGAGGTGGTCCATCAAAGGAGACGAGATTGGCTGAATGTCCTTTAAAATTATCTGTAAGTCAGCCACAATATCAGACGTTATTTTTAATATTTAACCAGTCATGAACTTTTATTCATATATTTTAGAACATGTTTTCAGCTTCTACATCATGGCACAGATTTAAATATACACTGAAACATGCAAAAATGTAATAATGTGTATGGCACCGCAGATGATGGAGCTTAACAGGGTTTGAGGCATCACTATTCCCTATTATGTGTAGCACTGTGGTGAAACAGTTTGTCCTTCCTTATTAGTGTGGTTGCGTACACCAACAAGAGACAAAATGTACACATCATGAATGATGACAGTAACGACTTGCTATACTCCGAGACCAAGACTGTATATGATTAAAGATAAAAAATGATCCTCGGCCTTATGCACAGCACAGATTGGCATATGGAAAGTCATTAATTAACATTTACAGATTAACATCCATCCATTATCACACCCACTTAATCCTTATCAGGGTCGCGGTTGGTCCCCTACCACCTCACTGGGCGCAGGGCAGGGCATTACACTATTCAACTAAGCCCAGGACAGGGCGCCAGTCCATCGCTGGGTGCGCACACACACACACGCATGCACATACATACAGACAATTTAGAGTACCAAATCCACCTGACCTCCATGTTTTTGGACTGTGAGAGGAAACCGGAGTCCCCGGAGGAAACCCACGCAGACACGGAGAGAACATCGAAACTTCACTCAGATGGGGACTCGAACCCAAGACCTCAGTGCTGAGAGGCGAACGTGCCAACCACTAAGCCACCGTGCCGCCTCAGATTAACATTCTATTTCTATTTTCCAAAAGTGTTAAACTTGGGAAATAAATAGAACTTGTGCACCAAAATGTACATGGCATCCAATCAGAAGGATCATTTACATACCCATCCTGCTTGAAGGGACAGTAACAGAAAAGCTGAAGCGATAAAGAAAGGTTGGAAACGGTCATGTAATAATTTTTATTACATAAACCCACACAAAGATTATAAGTGGACCTCAGGGGAAAATAAAGTACAACAGGAATGTAAAATATGGGTCCTTTTCACTGTGAGAATCAACAAAACATGTAATCTGACCAAGGGCAGGGTGTCATTAGACCCAATTTACTGGGGCACTAGCCTCAGTACGTTATTGTATCTCACTGAAATTACAGCGGTAAGAAGTCAATAATCATAAAGCTTTCTGTTTTATCCTTGATTGTTGAGCAGGACTACAGCACAGAACTACCGCACTACCTTTTCTATAAAACACCAGCATCTTTCCAAAAGCTTGGATCAGCTTCTTTCAGTTTTTGGAATGGAGTACTGGACTAGACGTGACTGTGAATGATCTGGTTCTTTTGAGTGGCTCTTTGGTGAAAACAAAGGCTGCTGATTCATATTTGAGAGTCTTTCTTTTTATCATTGTGCCCAAACTTGAGTGCCCTGAATCCACATCAACAGTGAGAAGCAAGCAGTCACAGAGACAGACACTGTCATGTTAGATTATCTGGAGGCAAAATGAGCGAGAACAGTGCTTGAGCGAGCTAGAGAGTGTATGGAGAGAGGGATGAGCTACCAACTAAAGTTGGTGTGTTTTCTAATACTGTGTAGGTAAGGGAACTTTAATTATAAAACATATTTTAAACAGAAGCTAAATTCTGTGTAAGAGACTTACTGACAAAGCAGAACATGGGGCGTCCCCATGTAATGTTTACAGTGCAGATCATTGACATTAGGTCTAGCAATATGAGAAGTTTAAGTGCTACTGTACCAATTCCACACACAAAATGAAATGATACTGGTAGATAAGTCTGAATCTGATCCAGATCTTTTCATTATCTTCACAGGTAGGGCTAACCACCATCTAACAAATGAACAATGTACAGCTCTGAGACAGGAACAGAGTCAAAATAGCCATAATTACAGCCACTATAATGGATATGCATAAATATACTGTGAACCTCCCCTCACAGTCTTGTGTCCACATACTGTTTGTTTACGTCATGTATCAGCCCTCATCTTGCCCCGTCATGTCTCATCATTGTATTCACCTGTGTCTTGTAATTCCACAGCCCTGGTTCCCCATCCGATTTGTGATTACGTTTGGTTTATAAGTTCTCTCATGTGTCACAGTCTTCACTGGTCATTGTAATGTCATGGTGAGTCTGTATTATCTTTATGTATTCAAGAGTGTTATCATAGACAAGGATTTCTGGTAATAATAATTTCGTCGCACCCTGCATCCGCCTCAAGTCCTCCTGACTGACATATACAGCATTTTCATCATTAATCTGTTCTAAAGTGTCTGATGATAACCGAAACAAACAATAACTGAAGCAATATTTCCCATAAGAAATAATGTAAATCCAATTAATCTGTTCCAGACACTCCAAAATATTAACAATAATACATTTGATATATAATAACTATAGTTTTACATACAACTAAAACTAATATATAAAACAATGAAAAATCAATACAAAAGACTAATGAAATGGATAAATTAACATTTAATATCACTTTTAATTTAATATCAAAAAATGAACATTTAATATCATTTTAATATCATAAAGCTGACTGAGAAAATGCCAAGAAAGCTGGTATCTAAGCAAGAGGTGCCTACTGTGAAGAATGTAAAATATAAACATGTTCTGGTTTGTTTACTTGTTTGTTTACTAAATAATTACAGATGTGTTTATTCATAGTTTGGATGACTTTAGTATTAATCTACAATGCAGAACATTTTTAAATCATAAAAAACCACTGAATGTCCAGAAAGTGTGCCCAATCTTTTAACTGGTACTGTAAATATAAACCATTTAAATGCATGTCATCCCTAAAGCAAAAAGAATAATGTATGTAAGCAAATGTTTTATTTATTTTAAGTAGTGACAGGAACACTGATAACACAGCCAAAATGAGTGATATGATAACAGCCCATTTTACAAACCTAAATTAGCTACATAGCATGAATGGATGACGTCAGTACAAAATACAGTCTCACATGTAGTTTTATGCTGCAAATGAATTATTTCACTGGTATGCATGTTAAAATGAAATCTAAACATCAAAACAAAAAGTGATAAATAGAATTAATTTTACGGTTAATTTGTTCTTTAATTTGTTAATTAATTTGCTCTTAATTTCTAATCTATGGAAGAGTAAAACACTTTCATGTCAAACTGATTGATCTACTAGTGTATCTCCAAAAATTATATGATCAAAAAGTTGATTAGTGTTCATAATTTAATTCGAGAAGGTTATACATGTTATGTTCATTACATTAAAGTTATATTTTAAGCCTTTTTATTAAAATAAATTAAAACTTTATTAAAATATTGATATTGTTTGAATAGTAATTTACTCAAACTGAAAGTATTTTAATAATACGAGATTCTGGATTTCTGATTTCTGAGCTATAAGTCATACTGATCAACATTAAAACAAAAAAGGCTTGAAATGTAACTACATATAATGAATACAAAATATGACAGTCTGCCTTTTTTAAATTAAATTATGAACAGCAACATCTTTACAATATTATACTTTTGGATGTGGCACTGTCAGTATAAATGCTTTTGAGATGCACTAGTATTTAGTATTTAACAGGCTTTTTACCAGACATGCGCCTGTCTGCTTACAACTAATGGGTGTCAGATGGTGGAGGGGTAGGCGGATGCAGGGTGCAACAAAAGGTTTATTTTTAACAGAAATACTCTTGACTGTGAACTTGACTTGTCTACAAAACACATCAACAAGGAAGACTTTAAAATGACTGACGAGGACTGTGACACACGAGGGAACATCAAACATAATTAGACAAAAGATGGGGAACCAGGGCTGTGGAATGACAAGACAGTTGCAGACACTCCCAGAACATGACGGGGACAGTACTAAGGCGGGGACATGACAAAGCATGTTGATGATGTAATCAAAGACAGTAACGGTGCTGTGATGGGAGGCAAGCAGAGATCTACTGTATGTCTGATTCCCTCTTCATTCTGTATGTGCCTCATCACAACAAGAGGTCTAGAAACACTCCAGGGGTGTAGCACCAAATTATGGGCCCTATGTATAAGCAGTACTTGTGATGGTTGCTCAAACTGGTGTTATTTCAACATAGAGCTAGAAGTGAATAAATCAAGTCATAAAAAGTCATACTAGCTATTTGCTATATTGCAGCTACTGCTGATAAGTCTTAAGTACCAAGACTTTCATCTGTCACAGGTCTTAATTTTAGTCAGTGTACTTAATTGTCTGAAATACTGATTTCTGACCAAGTAAAAGCAATAAACCTTCTCATCTGCATGAAATAAACAGTTCTTGGACCAATTCTGCTGGTCTATTTGTCGTGATTTATGCTTTAAGTGGTCTTTTTCATACAGAGACCTTAAAGTACTTATAAAATTCTATAATCATTCTTTAAACATCTGAGAAACTGCAGATCTCTTCAGCCTCAGCTAAGGTCAGTGTTCATGACTGAACAATGAGAAAGAGCTCAGATAAAAGTAAAATGCTGTGGTGCGGCCTTGAACGAGCAGTTCATGCTCTAAAATAACACCAGTTCTGCAGGATCATGTTCATCCACAACAATGAGAAAGGTAGGGGTGTAAGAATATATACATACACATGAGTATTGAAATATTATGTTTTGTGATAATGTATCAATTCTAAAAAACACAGCAATGATTTTTAATTAAGTTTACATGCAGAGATTGGTGGCAGATTGTGGTTCATTTTGTTGTGTTTAAAGCTCCAACCACTAGATGGCAGTGTTGTAATCTTCAGCCATTAGACTCTTCCACTGTAACATACACGCGACTGATGTTGGCATTAATTTTCCTAAAATTAGATCGTAAAAAATCTCTCACATTGATTATAGTGTCACAATACATCACAATAAATGATATATTATATAATTATATGATGAATTCATTACATGAATGGTTCACAAGTTGGGTAACTGCTTTTCATGTTTTTTTTTTTGTTTTTTTGTGAAAATCTAAAATAGTATTGTGAAAAATTAAATGTGTTCATAATTTATTTCAAAATAAACTCAAAGTATAACATTTTGCATCCATCATAACCAACGTTGTTAATGGACAAACTGTATTGTTTTTTTTTTAAATTTACAGTATTTTTGCCTATTTTCTCCCCTCCCATCCGCTAAGGGGCTCTTCCCATCAATTTTGCAATTTCCCTGATTTTAGGAGGGTGAAGACAAGTACAAGCCTCATCCGCTGCGTGTGATGTGGCCACCGCCTCTTTTCGAGCTGATACACCGTCACCGGGGAGCCAACGCGCTCGGAGGAAAGCGCAGGATCCCCAGCTCTGACGGACCAATCAGTAGACGCCTGAGCCAGCAGACATTGTAGTGTGAAAGTGTGAAGAGAGCGTCATCTACCCGCCCAGAGAGATCACGGCCAATTTTTGCTCTCTCTCCCCAGCTGTCGATGGCGAACCACTGATGGCCACTGATGGCTGAGCCACTTCGGGACCCAACGGACTAAATTTCAATGAACCATTCCTCATGTACTGCTGTAGCTCATTTTTGCTGCTTTTCCAGTTCTTTTTCTTTTTCTATTGTTAAATATAGATACAGATACAGTATAGATATTATTATATAGCAGGTTGGTGGTTCACACATTCGCCTTTAAGTCTTGGGTTAAAGTCCCCATATGGGTGGAGTTTCCATGCTCTCCTCATGTCTGCATGGGTTTTCTCCCACAGTCCAAAAACATGGAGATCACGTGAATTGACTACTCTAAACAACCCTGGTGTGTGTATGAATACATCTGTGTGTGCCCAGATATGGTTGGCGCTGTCCTGGGTGATCCGCCTAGGGCTTGATGTAGTCCTCCATGTGGACAGTCACTTCCAGTTGAGAGTACGCTGTGCGCTATTGGCTGCCACTTCTCGCCAGTGTGTGGTTGAGTTCTAAGTGTTGATTGTAGAGCATCTTTGGATATTAGAAAGGTGCTATATAAGTGTAACATTCATTCATTCAAATGGTTGTCAATAGCCTGCCTCAACATCCTGTACTTTGTCCGAAAGTCCGAACCATCCAAATAACCATTCAGTTGATCAAGACCAAGACCACCTAGTTTGGCCAGACTATATTCTATATATGAACCAAACGGTAGGTGTGAAAGAACCCTTTTACTTTCACAATCCTCCGTATTCATGACAATCAGTGTCACTGATTTGAGATCAGCAAATCTAAGTCATTACCCAAAAGACCACAATACAGATCCACACATATTAACACAGTAATAAATGTTCTCTAATGGCAACTATGTGCTGTGGGCTCTTCTTCTGGATTCTACCCTTCATTGCTTTCATGCTGTAGAGCATATTGTATAGGCCAATATTGTGAAACACATTGACTGAAAGATAGCATCAGGGAATAGTGGTGTGGGAATAAGGGAATAAGACGAGATACAGCTCATCTTATGCTCAGCCATATGGACTCATTTTAGAAACAATATTATAAGACAGAATGTGATGATATCACCCACGATATGAAGTGTGGTGGAGGTGGGGGATGGGTAAGGGCAGCACTAGCGTCTGCTGGAAGACTTGACTGAACAGAATTTATAAAAGAAACCTGTTTTCCAAGATTTTCTCACTTTATTTCATATATAAATGAGGCAATAGCATAAAATCAGCAGACGCAAGAGAGCCAGACCAATAAACGAGCAAAAATTACTTTAATTAACCTCACAGCTAAGTCATTTCCAAAAGAGATAAGTTATAAGATAATGAGATGATAGCAGTGCCAAGCTGATGAAGAAAAATGATAAATATTTAAAAAATGCATATATAGCATCAGTTAAGTCATCCTTTTACAAGGTGGTATTGTACTGAATTGGTAATTCTGTTCCCGTGACCCAGACCAAGCAAGACAAAGATACAGTTAGTTATATAAAGTTTTTGCGAGCCAACTGTTAAAACAGTGCTCTGTAAAGGGCTTAATAAGTTTTTTTACTGTTGTTTGTTATGCATGTTGGTATTTTTAGTTAAAAATATCATCAAAACCTTCTAAAATAAGAGTGAAGACGGTACCGTGTTATACTACAAACCAGAAATTCGTTTAGAATTGGACTGAGACTGACCTATTGGGGGTTCTCAGTTACCACACTATCAGAGAAATCACACCAGGGCTCGTTTTAATCCCATCAAGGCTGAAAAGTCTCAATCAACTGTGCTGGAAATAAATAGTCCATTGCGCATCATCAGGACTAGTTATGGCCATCCTTGCCAGATGTTGCCCTTTTTATGATGAAGGCATCCAAATAAACTCCACTTCAGCCAGATTAATCCAGGATTAAAATAACCCTCTAACAAAGACAGTGTCGCATTGTCATGTGATAAAAATAGAGTGCTTGACACACCTTTCGTCTTCCACTTTTACTTACTGTAGAGAAGCATAGCTTTACCTGTGCAAGTAATGATCACTAGAGTGGTCCAGATTATGCATGATTTTTTTCTTTCCTCATATTCTTCCATTTGATGTTACTACTGTGGAAAAGTAAAAGTGTCCGTTTTTATAAAGATAAGTTGATATTTGGGGTCAATGCTCAATCAAATAAAATCTAATTTATTGTAAATGTAACTTTTACTAACAGAAGGTCACTGACTGTAAACAATGCTGCTTATTTTTACTTACATTTACTTACTTTTTCAATTTGATTCAATTCAATTTGATTGATACTTTTTCTATTTTTATTTTTATTTATGTGTATAAACTGGTCATAATCACTTAAATGGGAAACTTTGCTTGCATTGAGCCTAAATACCCTAAATATGAAATCATTTTTTCACCAAATTGTTAATTCCAGCAGCAGATTAAAATAAGTTTTTAAGGTTTTTTTTAATAATAATTTTTGGAAGTCAAAAATTTTGGACCACCCTAATTAGCACAAGTAAATTCAATTAAATAATAATAATAATAATAATAATAATAATAATAATAATAATAATAATTATTATTATTATTATTATTATTATTATTATTATTATTATTATTATTATTATTATAGTCCACTGGATTTATAACAGTGCCTACAATAAAAAATACTAATACAATTTGATAATTTATTGTCCATATGTCCTCAAGTCTTTAGTCCTTTTTTAAAACAATCAGTTGCCTGTGGCTTCCTCAAATGGTCAGGGAGGGCATTTGAAAGCGCTGAATTGCAGAACAAAAGCACAATAACCCATGGTGCTAAGTTTTGTTCTAGCTGGGTGAAGACGATGGGAATGCAAAAAACAAAGGGCTCATAGATGTGTCTGTGGTACGAGCAGTTCATTCAAATAAGACGGAGCTTGGCCATGAATACATTTGTATGTAAGGAAAAGCATAAAACAAAAATAATCGAGCCATTAATTACAAATGTCTGACAACTTGACAATGTTATAAAGACTGCAACAGTAATCTGTGCTACACTGCCCAAAAAAACAGAAAATGGATGGAATTTTGCAACTTTATTAAATAAAGACGATGAGGTTTAGATAACCTTGCAGAGACAATAAATTGAGCCGCTGAACAATGCTGCAGCAAAGAAAGCAGACAGCATTATGTTGTGTTTGCTGGGATATAGTCTTAGTGAATCCAAGTCACCAGTGTTTGTCCTCTATCTCTGCTATTGTTTGATTTGTTGGAACAAAAAGTCATTCTAAAAAATAATTTCAGTACAGTGCCATTGAACATCATCCGGATATCTGTTGATATCTACGATGGTCTGTAACTGAACATAAGCACTCCACTGCCAACAGTATATTGAAATATATACCATTTCCATGAGCTTACAGGATGGGTGTAGGCATTGGGATGCTTAAGATTCCACCTACTGTACAAATGAAGCTAGTTTTCTGAACACAATGATTAAGAAAGTCTGGCAGATGACAGTGGTATAAAAGAATACCTAACAGTAGATATCAGCTGGAAGACAAAGATGGAAAGTTGGGGATTACCACAGTTGTTTCTCTTGTGAACAACATTGTTTTTGGCCCATGTCTGAGTTTACACTTCTAGCGAGATTGAATTCAACCAAAGTAGCAGAGGTTTGTTCATCAAGAGCAAATTTTAAGAACATTTCAAGCCTGAAATCTGATTGGCTAATACACGATTATTATAAAATATTTGATATATACATGCACATTTGTATTATTGTGTGAAGTCATTGAAAACACTGAATTATGACATTAAAAGACTGTTGTTCGCAAGTAAGAATCCTGGTTTGTTTAATCTGAGGGGCTGGCAACACATTTTATTAACTAGAACTACGTTAATCAGATAGTAAACTGACTAACAAAGTTAGACTAAATGTCTCTTCCATTATTATTCAGTTGTAGGCATTAAATTAAATCATTTTCTCATTGATAAACTGTGGACTGCAATATGAAAAGAAAAGAATAATAATGAATGTCTTACATGCTCTCAAATGTCCATATTTTTAGATAAACCCAGGCTGCATCTTAAACAGCTCCTTACAGCAAATATTAGACTGGAAATTAGACATAGAGGTGTTACAGGAAGTTAGCATTGCCATGGCTGCATTCATTATGTTCATTATTATAAGAATGAAAAAGTAAATGAAATGGCTTCAGTATACAAAGACAGTTGACTTGACGTTCTTGTTCTCCTCAGTAATTGCCTGGCGACTCTGTGTCGTGCCTAATAACACTGTTATTGTATTGTGGTTTTAATTCTAAAGCTTAACAAATGTGAGGTGACACTCTGTTTTCCTCAGCCACTAACCCTACATTGAATATTCATGAGGTGTGAACACTCAAGGTGAGAGGTCTTTATTTAGGGGGCGCTCTTTGTTTATAGTTGTTTGTTTGTTTATTGTTCACACAATTCTCAGACACTAATCCTCCCCTGGCATGTGCCCGATTACCATGTTGTCATCATATGAATGGCAGATCGTGTAAATGGGCATAACAACAAGGAAATGCACTGTGACTCGTGGGGCCTCTAGTTAATTAACCTCCTGTCACAATAATCTAAAAATATATTTCAATTTAACTTATATATATATATATATATATATATTTTTTTTTTTTTTTTT
>BRDA01060626.1:0-14306 GCA_036984385.1 Crenuchus spilurus
AGAGAGAGAGAGAGAGAGAGAGAGAGAGAGAGAGAGAGAGAGAGAGAGAGAGGCGGAGGGAGGGAGGAAGTGAGGGAGGTGGAGGGTGTGCTTGCTTTCTGTTAGCAGTTACTCACCTGTTCCATTGCTGCAGACAGGTCCCCTTGTCTATGTAGGATCTTAATTAACTGTGTTTCTAAGTACAGTAGCATGGTGCTGATTGGCTCTGCTGCTGTTTGATTGGTTGGCAGTGGTGCACATGCATGCATGTGGAGATTTTGCTGCAGGCTTAATTGGCAACTCTCTCAGTATGTGTACATGTGTGTGCGCATGCGCATGTTTGATTTATGGGATGTGAGGCTGTGGATGGCAATATCACTTTGTCTGAGGTCCACATCCAGTCACTGTAATGACAGAAGTTGTCATTCACTTCTACTTCTAATTGGCTTGTTTGGTGGCTGTTGCTTTAATATTGTTGTGGAAAGAACTAGATCTTATATGGTTTCCTGGCAAGCTTTAAACACAACATTATTGGCTTGTGCATTGGGTATTGCTGGTTGCAGTGCAGTGTTTTGGAGGAGACTGATTTATAATGAAGATAATGGCTGCTGTACTGGCCTGTAGGCTTGGGCCATGTTGGTTGCTGTGCTGGAGGACGTGTGCTGTAATCTTCTCTGATTGATCCACTGGCGTATTCGCTTCACTCTCTGTATTAGGCTGCCATGGAAAGCTATTGTGTGTGTGTGTGTGTGTGTGTGTGTGAGAGAGAGAGAGAGAGAGAGAGAGAGAGAGAGAGAGAGAGAGAGAGAGAGATTGAAGTATAGAAACAGGGAACATCTCCTACTCAAGCATGTTTGAAACCCTCTTCTTATCTCTCTCTGTTACTGCTTTCTATGAAATTAATGGTTGAGCCCAAAATCCAATTTACACAATTTTACACTCACCCCAGGTGTAGTTGATCAGCCAAGACATGTTCTGAGTCCAAATTTTGCTTCTTTAGTTTATAGTCAGTTAGTTATTTTGGAAGCATGAAAAATGGGCAAGCATAAGGATATCTGATAAGAGCCAAATTGGCTAGATGGACTGGGACAGAAGATCTCCAGAACAGCAGGTCTTGTGGGATATTTCCAGTATGCAGTGATTAACACCTACCAAAAAGTAGGAAGTACTTCCAACTCAACCGGGGGTCATGGGTGCACAAGGCTCATTGATAAACATGGGGAGCGAAGCCTGTCTGCTGTAATACCACAGTAGAGCTACTGTAACTCATATTGCTGAAAAAGTTAATGCAGGAAAATGTAAGTGTAAGGGTTTACTGAGTAAGGGGCTACACAGTCTTAGAATGGTCAGAATACCCACACAGACCCCTGTCCATCAACAGAAGTGCCAACAATGTGCATGTGAGCATCAGAACTACAGGGGTTAGACAATGAAACTGAAACACCTGTCATTGATTCATTTATATGTTCCCTCTCTCACTCTCAGGTCTTCTGACACTGGACTTCTGGCAGTCCCTCAATTTAAATTAAAATCGATGGGTGGCAGATCATTTTGTGTCGCTGCTCCCACTCTTTGGAATTCCCTACTTCAAACTCTTCGTGACTGTTCTGATCTGTCTTCATTTTAGACTCAGTTTAAAACTTTTCTTTTTGTTTTTGACTAGGGTTGTAAAATTGTAAAGCGTCCTTGGGTTTGTGAAAGGCGCTATATAAATTGAACATATTATTATTGTTATTATTATTATTTTAGTGTGGGAGGTTTCAGGGCTAAATTGGACCAGTCTGGTGGCCAATCTTCATTAATGTCACATTGCACCAGTAAGAGCAGAGTGTGAAGGTTCAGTTAGCAGGTAAGAGCACAGTTATATAGTATATTACAATGCACACAACATTATGGTGACATACCAGAGTTCAAAAGAGGACAAATTGTTGGTGCACGTCTTGCTGGCGCATCTGTGACCAAGACAGCAAGTCTTTGTGTCTAAATATTATTGAGCCACGTTGGGGTGTTTTGGAGGAGCGAGTCAGGAAACGGTTTCCTCCACCAGCATCACGTAGTGACCTGACCACTATCCTGCAAGAAGAATGGCTTAAAATCCCTCTGACCACTGTGCAGGACTTGTATATGTCATTCCCAAAATGAACTGATGCTGTATTGGCCGCAAAAGGAGGCCCTACACCTACTAATAAATTATTGTGGTCTAAAACCAGGTGTTTCAGTTTCATTGTTCAACCCCTGTAGACCATGGTGCAATGGAAGAAGGTGTCCTGATCTGATGAATCCCAGCTTTATAAGTTTATGTTGATATAACATTTTAAGAGATCACAAGAGCTGCAAAATCTTTATTGTTGCATTATTTTTGTTGTTTAAGTGTTATGTGGAGAACCCAAAACAGAGCTTGAGAACTCCCTGGTGCACCAATCCAGGGCAACCAAACTTCCATGTGTTGTGACATCACAGCCACAACTTATTGAGTATGTTTGCATGCACTTCATAATACAATAGCTGCCGAAACAGACAGTATCAGATTTCTGCTTTATAACCAGCCACTAAACTCACAGAATAAGATGAGACCTAAATGGCAATGTCAAGTAAAACCCAAACTTCAAGATAAAAAAAAAAAAAAAACACATTGAACCACTTTACTTGAAAATATGAACATACGTACGTCATCAGCATCACTCCAAGTGTTTTGTTGTCATCTTCTAGGTACTATACTTGCTTATTGCCAGGCATGTTCATTCAGTCATTCATTATCACACCCGTTTATTCCTAATCAGGGTCATGGTTAGTCCCCTACCCCCTCATTGGGCACAGGGCAGGGCAGTACATTATTCAACTAAGCCCAGGACAGGGCGCCAGTCCATCGCTGGGTGAACACACACGCACACACACATACAAACACACACATATGGACAATTTAGAGTATCCAATTTACCTGACCTCCATGTTTTTGGACTGTGGGAGGAAACCAGAGACCCAGGAGGAAACCCACGCAGACACAGGGAGAACATGGAAACTCCGCTCAGATGCGGACTCGAACCCAAGACCACAGCGCTGAGAGGCGAACGTGCTAACCACTAAGCCACCGTGCTGCCCTGCCAGGCATGTACAGACTGAGAAATCTGAAAGAGATCAGACTAAGAGGATGCATGCAGTGAGAAGTTAGATAAAATCAAGCTCAGTAATCAGATCTATATATAACCAAATAAATAATCACATAACTGCATAAATCTGATTGTGACTATAATACAAATTGCATGTAAACACATTGGCAGTCTTACACACACTACAATGCATTCAGAGTCAAGCTTCAAGACAGAAAAATAACCACAGTTGCAATATTATAAAAAAAAGAGCAAAATGTTAAGCCGGCTGTGTAACTCTGTACCTGGGGACAGGTGGCACCAGGATGCACAATGATGAGAATGCAAGCCACCACAGGCAGTGTGACGCTTTAGCCAATGTTCTGCTGCCATTAATGTGAATGTTACATTGACATGTACTGCCTACAAAAACATTATTGCTAACCAAGTACATGTCTTCATGTCACTGGTATTCTCTAATGGCAGTGGCCTCTATCAGTAGCTCAATGTTCCCTGTCACACTGCAAAAATTGTTCAGGAATGGATTGATGAAGATGATAAAAGTTGTTGACTTGGCATCAATGTGATCAAGTGAGCATCTTTTGGGTTTGTGGACAAGCAAGCCTGATGCAACACCCTTTTGCAATTTATAGAACTTAAAGAATCTGCTGTGAACATCTTTGTGTCAGCTACCACAGGACACCTTCAGTAAAAAAAAAAATTGTAAATTGTTGATATTTGGCTGAAACATTATTTTAAAGCTATGTGAGTTTGCATATGTGCAGCAGTTCAGTGGGGTGCCAGACTTATGAGGTCTGTAAAAGTGTGATGCCTGTGCAATAATAGTTGTGTGCATGTGGAGTTGTGTGTGTGAGGATGTCTGTTGGTGTGTTAGAAGACCTCTATTAAGACAAGAAAGCCTTGGCAAGTGTGTCCTTTAGGGAGGCCGGTGCCTCTATGCTAATAAAGCTGGGTGAATAAGAGAACAGAAAAGCATGTAAATGTCACAGTTCCACAAGCAACTTTCTGCTCCATACTGCTTTCAAATGTTAATGGGCACATGCTTAATTCAAACATTGCAACTCTAGGCACTGTTCCATACAGTATACTCACCCTGATAAGCTGTGCTCAGTGATGTCCTGGTGACACAGTAGTCCTTACAGTTCTTAATAAATTCTGCCAAAGAAGGAACATTTTGTATTTGATGTGATTTTTGTATTTTGTATTGTGCTGGTTCTATTAAGAGTAATGACTCACAGCTGTATTCCACTATAGAAAAAAATAAGATGGAGAGAATACTAGCTTTCTCTTCAGAATCCCTTGATGCGAACAAACCTGTAGGCCATAACATTGAGCCTTGAGGAACTCTTCTATCACACACAGCAGACAACAGAACCTGCGCTGACAAGCAGAGCTTACGAATACTGTTGAGACTGCAGTGTTTAGTGACGGAGGAGGTTTTCTGCTGATAATCTGACTGATAGTAGATATTAATGAACTTTATCTGTTTCTGTATTTGATTGCTTTTCTATTTCTGAAAGTCAGGGAGGTCTGCTTGGAAATCTGGCTACATGATAATGGTGGTGATAACTGCGATAACTCTGATAATTAGTCTGAGAGATGCAATTATTAAATGCAGATAAAAATAAAATTCCAAAAATAAAAGTCCAATTAATATTTTAAGTACATTAAAGACAGCCCATGAAACACTGAACACTTGCACAGTTCTAGTTCACGGAATTGAAAATTGTTACTGTTTTTAAAAAATATGTTTCTAAAATGGTAAATTTACAGCAGAAAAATGCTCTTAACTGTATGTTATGTAACAATATTTTATTCTAGATAATAAAAAAAAAATCAACTAAACTGTAAACTATCATATATTTTATGTTCATTAAAAGTGACATATATCATTATAAAGACAAATGTCAAGCTTTTTTAATTTTAATGTTGACACTGTTTTAATAGTAATTTACTCCAAATGAAATATTCTAATATTTCTCATATTGGCTGTACAGCCAACACTGATCAACAATAAAACAATAAAAGTGTGTCACTTTTTTGTGTAGTAAATATAAAATATATGACATTTTACCTTTTTGAATTAAATTATGAATGAGTATTAAAAAAAATCACACAATACATTTTTGATGTAACACTGTACTGGTATTTGCATAATGTAACAGTTGCTGTGTACAAATGATGTAGAAAAATATAACCCCAACTTCCCCCCAATAAAATAAATAAATAAAGGTAATGGAAATACATGTTTTTAATACAATAATTATGACATTTAAGCAATGAATGTATATACATGCACTTCATTGTCTGCTACCAGAGGAAAATCATGGGAAACTCCAGGACAGGTCTACATGAGTCAGGCAGTAGACAGAGTTCTGCTTTAAAAGCAGCAAATAAACTCACAAAAGATGTGATGTGAACGTCATGTAAATCGCAAAATTCATAGCTCTGACATATGAAAGGGATTGGAGTAAGAGGTTATATGCATTGAATAATCAGATTATTAAGCTAAAACTCATTACAAGATTTCTTAATTGGAGTACACTGTTTACATGACCACTTGAATAATCACATCACTACAGAAATCTGATTATGATCATATTAAGTTCATGTAAATGTATTCACTGATTATGTTAATAGGCCAAATGTTAGTATAGGAACCATATAGGAATCACAGTCCTGTAACAGGACTACAATAATTGTAGACGGTAAGCTGTACATTATGTAAGGTTTCAAATCCTTTGCAGTGAATGATTACTTGAAGAATGCAACCAGATGCTAGTATCCCCTTTGGTAATGCTGTTCCAAGACTGTACTGCATTCATTTTCAATTTCTGATTGCTTCAGAGGCTCTTTGCTTTCACTCTTGTCGTCAGTAAGTGAAATTCATGTTCAGTGGAGTTCTGGTCAGGTGATTGATTTTTGCCGGAGAAGATCATTCTACTTTTTTTGCCCTATAATATTGCAGAAAACTTTGCTTTTTTTATACTTTCAGTCATTGTCCTACTGCAAGGCTTGAAGTACTGTCAACTGAGTTTCAAGGCATTTGGTTGGATCAGAACAGTTAAGACACTTCTGCAGACTTCAGAATAGATCCTCCTGCTGCTGCAGTTGGCAGTCACATCATCAATAAACACAAGTGAGCCAACTCCTCTGGCAGCCAGACATGTCCATGCCATCATATTTCATAGATGAGGTGGTTTGTTTTGGATCATGAGCAGTTTTTTTCCTCCACGCTTTTTTCATTCCATTGTTGTGAAGCAGGTTAATCCTCAACTCATCTTTTGGGAAGACTTTATCTCATAAATGTACAGGATGTTTTTTTTTTCCTGCCAAGTTTTCATTTTGCCTATCAGTGGTACTTGTACTTTAGCCATTGATGTCATGTTGCTATTTACTGCACTTTGTGGTGGTTTTTGATGTATCTATACTATATGTCCAGATCTTTCTGGCCACTCCTTCTAATAAATGCATTCAGCTACTTTAAGTTACTTCTGTTGCTGATACAGATGCACAAATGCACACAGATTGTCTAGTCCCTGTAGAGACATACTGTCATTAGAACAGAACTCTCTGGAGCAGATAAACATGAACCTATCAGTACCATGTCTAATGCCAGGTGTGGGCTAGGGGGATACAAACCCCCCAGCATTGAATTGTGCAGCAGTGGAATTGTTTTATCTGGAATGATTATGTTCCATCTAATACTTTTGGGATGAGATGGGGATGAGGTGGGGTGGTAAATATCCAAACATCCTGACCTCACTAACTTTTGTCGCTGAATGCATTCAAATCCTCAGAGCAATGCTCCAAAGTCTGGTAGAAAGTCTTCCCTTGACAGTAGAGACAGTTACTCTGACAAAAGCAAGTATCTTTATAAAAAGACCTAGAGTGGCTCAGCAGTCTAAGATGCTGACACTATGACCAGAGGATTGTGAGTTTGAATCCCAGTCATGCTGTTTGCCATCAACAGCCAGGGCCCAAAAGAGCAAAAATTGGCAGTGCTGTCTTTGGGTGGGTAGATGGCGCTCTCTCCCCCATCACTTTCACATTGCAATGTCCACTGGCTCAGGTGTCTACCGATTGGTCCATTTGGAGATGGGAACCCTGCACTTTTCTCCCCGCGTTGGCTCCCCAGTGACGGTGTATCAGCGGCAGTTTGAAAAGAGGTGGTGGCTGGCATCACATGCAATGAAGGAGGATTGTGCTTGTCTTCACCCTCCTAGAGTCAGGGACATTGCAAAAGTGATGCGGAGAGCGTATGGGATGGGTTAATTGGCTACTACCACATTGGGACGGGGAGAAAATTGGCAAAAATTAATTAAAAAACCCCAGAAAATATCCTTTTTTTATCTTTATAAAACATTTTATGTTGGAAGAAACAATGTATTAGCTGGTGTCCCAAAACTGTTGTCCATAAGGTGTATGATTTAGGCCAACATCCTGATTAGATATATTGCTAAACTCACTAATATACATGCTTTTAAACTGTGTACCACACAGTTGATTTTCGTATGTCCAACATATCATATGTTATGTTTGACTGGTCTATTAATGCATGAGCTAATTCTCATGAGCATGGTAAAGACAATATGGACTTATATATCCTTCATTGTCAGTCTGCACTTTATAGTCATTGTGTTGCTTTATATTCTAGGACAGAGCTAGTCCAGTTATGGTGCAAATGACACAATTCTTGGAGGAATCATGCAGGGCTGTGTACAGCTAAAAATGTCCATTTGTGATGAAACTCTTTGTGTTTTTATTACTAATTACAAAGGTCAAGCTCACAATTTTTATTACCCAGTGATTGATTGTGCTGCCATTGTTCATCTCTATCACTTCTTGTAATTGCTTCCTATTAATGAAGTTCAGTAAAGAGACTAACAAATGTCAACCTTGTCTATAGTAATAGGATGGATGACATCCTTAACTAGTATGTCATGAAATCACTGAGCCGTTTTAGGTTTGACAAGAGGTTACAGTGACAGAAGGTGCATCTTTAGCTGGATATGTCCCACTAACCTGAGTGACAGAAGCCATTTATATCTCAGAAGTCCTTTTGGAGTGGAATCAAAGCCCAGTGACAACAGCAGGACACACGTCTTCATTCAGAAGAGTCTAAAACAGAATTCTAGATGGTTTTTTAAACTGTTGACAAGAAAGTCTCTTACTCAGAGCCCTGAAGCAAATTTCATTGCACAGATGTTGCTCATTGATAGCTCATGAGACTTAATGGAGAATCTATTGAAATTTTTAATGCAAAAAAGATGAGGTGAAAGAAGACATGATATACTTCTGCTCTGGATTACAATTATAATTTGTTTGCAGCATCAAAACTTCAATAGGTTTTGAATATAAGTTCAATAAGTTTTATTGTCATTTCAGCCATATTAGTACAGTACATATTGGAATGAAACAACGTTCCTGCAGGACCAGGTTCAGCACAGAACACTAATGCAATGAAAAACAAACAATAAACATATAATAAATACAAGCCCTAATAAATACATACAAACCGTTGCTTGTCTAAATAGACACATTACAGGAGGAAGGACAAGTGTGATGTTGGTCAGTACATGGTACAGAGTGATATTTAATATATTCCAGAGTTTATAGCAGCAGTTATTAGTACAATGTACAATGTGCAAATGTGCAAATATTGCAATGATTATGTAAAAAAATACAGTTCTGTGCAAATGTGCAGTGTTATGTAATATGTAATGAGAGTGAGACTGTGTGCATTAAAGAGTCTGATAAGCCTGTTGACAGTCTAGCAATGAAGGTACGAATGCTGCGGCATCTTCTACCAGAAGGCAGCATAATAAAGAGACCATGTGATGGATGCGATAAATCCTCCCTTGTCTTGGATGTGAAACGGTACATATTTAACATCTTTAGTAAACATGAATGATGTTTCTTTGACAGGTCTGAGCACAATGTGATGCTTTATTGAGATCTGTGACTTTGGCTACTGTGTCCTTTTTCTCATATCTAAGCAGCAGGAGACTTGAGCTGTGTTTCCATCTAATCTAACTGTTATCTAGAAGAAACTACCGAGATGTTCAGTAGCTGTTCTGGAGATGTTCTGTTTTATTTTTCTTTCCTCTGGTTGGTTTTGATGCCCACTTGCCAACTTCATTTCAAGTATGTAAGAAATACATAACAGGTATGTCAGCTAAGTGGCCATTTTTAGCCAAAAAAGCGAGGGACATATAATGATTAATAGATATGCATGCACCCTTGGGTAGGCTGGCCT
Organism: Crenuchus spilurus; assembly: GCA_036984385.1. Taxonomy (NCBI): domain Eukaryota; kingdom Metazoa; phylum Chordata; class Actinopteri; order Characiformes; family Crenuchidae; genus Crenuchus; species Crenuchus spilurus. Next base: position 9,346 of record BRDA01060626.1, read on the forward strand.
AGAAGAGCTAATTAGCTAGCTAAGCAATCTTTGTTAGACAGCTTTGAGAGTGGTAACATGTAAACTTTGTGAATAATTGCTGTGTGTGGTTCAGACTTCAGGTTTAGAATGAGAACGTGGTATTCTTCCCTTTTTCTTATTTCGCTTAAGATAGTAAAGTTCTGCAATAACATCAGTAGCCATGTACAGTATAACAGATATAGTCATACATCAAAACATTAGAATATTGTGAAAATTTTCATTTTTATTTAGCATATAATAGATTTTATATTAATTACACTTAAAGTGACTTTTTTTTTATGTTGATCAGTATGGCTTAAATCTCATGACTTGACTGGCCAATCAAGTAGTTTTGACACTGTGGGCAGTTGCTAAATCCTGCTGGAAAAGGAAATTGGCATCTCCATGAAGCTTGTCAGCAGATGGAAGCATAAAGTGCTCTAAAACCTCCTGGTACATGGCTGTGGTATTTTTGGACTTGATAAAATATAGTGCAGCAACACCAGCAGACGACATGGCACTTCAAACCATCATAGACTACAGAAACTTCACACTGGACTTCAGACACCTTGGATTCTGTGTCTCTCCACTCTTCCTCCAGACTCTAGGAGCTTGATTTCCAAATGAAATTCAAAACGTACTTACATCTGAAAGGAGACTTTGGACCACTGAGCAACAGTTCAGTTCTTTTTTTCTTTAGTAAGATACTTCTGACATAGTCTCTGACTCAAGAGTGGCTTGATGTTAGGAACATATCCAGAGAGATATACACAGTATACCTTTTTGAATTAAATTATAAACAAACATTTTTTTGATGTGTGACTGCAGTTTTAAAACTGTATTTTCTAAGTCCAGACTATTTCTTTAATGTATGGCTGAGAGATTTTATGTATTGGAGAACAGAACTCTGAGAACTTTGGCTTGAGTTTTGAGTGACTTGTGCTGTAAGCTAGAAGACTGGAGAGATGTGGTACTGATGGGGTGCAAAAACTTAGTCAGAGATGTAAAGACAGACAGAAATGACAAGTAGCGTCAGGCGTAGTACTTCTCCCAAACTTGAGTTCACTCCATTAAGCAGTGTTCTCATATCCATTCCAGTGCATCAAGGAATCATCTGTCAAACCTTAACTGAGCTAGTGCTTATAAATACAATGGTCCTGATGATGGTGTTGGTGCCCCATCTCATAGCACTTTTCCACCAAAATAACTGGTTCTTGAACTGGTGCCTTTCGGGCTTATTAGAACCTCGGTGCTTTTTAGTGAACCAGCCCGCATTTCCACTAGTTTAACCGAGGTTACGTCACGGTGTACGTCATCAACAAAGCGGAATTATAAGCAAAGATGGCGGAGCGCATCGACTACTTGCGAGCATTTGTGCTCTTGGTACAAATGTTTGTTTCACTTCACAAGTCAAATCTAGAGCTACTTCTGGCAATAAAAAGACACTGAAGACTTCATTATTTACCTCTTTAGCTTAGTTATCACTTGCTCTCTTGAACGAACAAAACCTGCCCAAGCTAAATCCTCCACCAGCTCGCTGTAGAGTTTCTTCTTTCTAATACTCCCCTCAAGTCTTTCCTGAAACTCCAGAGAACACCAAATAGATAACAAAAACTGAGTTTCTTCAATGGACCACTGTACGCTACGAGTCGCCATCTTCTTGCGTTGAGTGCGCAGGCGCGTTTGGTTATTTGGTAAGTATTTTTTGTTCCCGCTGTGAACGAACGTTCCTGGTTCGGGGCGCTATTTTTGTTGGTATGGTTCAAAATTAGGTTTGTGAACCAGAACAGTGCTGGTTCCGTGTTGGTGGAAAAGTGCTATCAGTGAGGGTCAGTGATGGGCCTTCTCATCATGAACTAAGCCTACAGCCTTGTTGAAAGTTGTATAATGAGTTGATTGATTCTGATCTACTTTATTCAACTTTTAGAGTCATATAAAGGCATGTACACCTCTTCTCTGGACACTGAAATGCAGTTGAACACCACTGGTGAATATCCAGTGGTTGGTTCCAAGCATGCAGTTCAGATATGGTGAATGCAAATAGTGTGTTTTATGAAATGTAAACTAGCAACAAACCTACAAGAAAAAATAGCAGCTACTATTCCTTCTGTGTATAGAAGTGTTGTTTTCTGATGTAACACAACAACATGCACAATCCTTCATATTCCTTCATAGAGACTTGTAGAAATACCAAGCTGTCTCAAAATAGCCAAAACTAAAATAGTGAAACATTTTTTTTGGAGATTGCATTTTTGGGATGACGTTTTAGAGACACATCATAGCACTCCTGTGGGTGTTAGCATTTATAGAGTAGATGCTATTTGGGTATAATGTTTAATTGAATTCAAATAACAGAGATTGATCCAAAGCAGCTTTACAGTTATCCATGTCCATCCACCTAATAAACAGACTGAGAGTAACAGTGCCAGGAAAAACCCTCTAAGAGAAACACTAAGAAGAACCAGTTAGAATCTTCTTTGGGTTAAATACTACTTTCATATCACATTATTTCAGTATACAGTAGAACTCAATTTGTAAAACTATACAAATATTTCCATTATTACGTCTAACTACTATTTGTTATTTTCATGATATTGCTTTTTCTAGTATGTTTGATAACCTTGGTTATTTTTGTTAAATAGAAGTTTGAGATGTAGTAGCTTAGGTGGATACTAGTGGGTGGATTGGAGGATACTATCTCCAAAAAAGTAGAATATTGTGGAAAACAAACACCTAATTTAATTCAAAAATTTTTACTTGTGTATTTATTATATGTAAAGAAATATATTACAAACTTTTTAGTTTTAATGTTGATTCTGTTTGAATAGTAATTTACTTCAAATTTCTGGATTTCTGATTTTCAAGAGCTATAACCCAAACTAATCAACAGCACAATAAAACAGGATTGAACTATCACTTTAATGAATATAAAATATGAACATTTACATTATAAAAAAAATAATTATAAACACATTTTTTTTCCACCATAAATGTTTCACAATGTTCTGTTTTTTTGGGGAAATAACCAAAGCTAATTTTCATGAGTGCAGTTTGTTTATTGGCAGGGGAAACTGGTTTTTGGAGATATGACATATAATTGGCACCTAACCCCCAACTGCTTCTCGGGCACCGTGCATAGGGCTGCACACCACTTTTTGGTGTTCACTTCTGTGTGTGTGTGTGTGTGTGTGTTTCACTGCATGGATGGGTTTAATGCGGAGGTCAAATGCGTTGTGTGCAATCACATTGACAAAAGTTTAATCTAATCTATTTACTGAATGTTTTTCCTCGGTCTTCACTATTTGGTATTCTGGCTGAGTCTGTCTGTCTCTCTCAATGTAATGTTGGAAATGTCAAACATCATTAAATGATTCATTGAATGGAACATCTATAATGATGATAAAGAGAGTCATCATTTTGCTACTTTTATATTTATCCTTCTTTTATAATTATTTTAATACTTTTATATTTATGCAAAGTGACTCAAAATGAGCTCATACTCTTCTGTTTTACTCCAGACTGGACCTGTTTTTGGTGATAAACAGTATATATGAATATTCATGTATTCTTTCTGAAAGAGCTCAAAAGGGCAGATTCTCAGTTGAAAGTCTGTATTAAATGTAATCACGTGTGTAAATTTGGATGTGAAAATAGGTTCATGTTTACTGATATAAGAACTAAAACAAAGTAAAATAATCAGTACATCTCCCAGCGCTCCTTTTCCCGCTCTTCATCTTCTCTCTGTCTCCTCTGCTCTGCTTCTCTCCACCTGTTTTCTTCTCACCTACTTTTTTCTCTTCATCTCCTCTTTTCCTCTCTTATGGGTTTTTAGCTGTTTTAAAGGCATCTTGCCCCCTCTTCTGGTATGCTGGTTTGGTTGTCGTGACGATGCCATCCATCACTGGTGTGATGTGTTAGCAGGGCTGTGGTTTGTGGAGGCGTCTCACGTTCCTCTGCTGCTATTTTTAGCTCATTCAACACCAACCAGCACGAGTGTGTCTGCTGCTGGAACCATTCAGACCAATCACCATCTGACCACCCCCTGCTCTCTCTCTAACTATCTCTCTACCCCTCTCTCTTTTCTTTATTTCTCTCTCTGTCTCTCACTAGCTCTCTACTTCTCTTATTTCTCTCTCTCTCTCTCTCTTTCTATATTTCTCTCTCTCTCTCTCTCTCTCTCTCTCTCTCTTTCTATATTTCTCTCTCTCTCTCTTTCTAATTCTATATTTCTCTCTCTTTTCTTTCTCTTTCTCTTTCTCTGTCTCTCACTATCTCTCTACTTCTCTCTTCTTTCTCTCTCTCTCTCTTTCTATATTTCTCTCTCTCTTTTCTTTATCTTTCTCTTTCTCCTTATCTCTATATCCCTCTTTTTTTATTTTTCTCTCACTGACTCTCTGCCTCTCTTTTTTCTTTCTTTCTCTGTCTCTCTCTCCCTGTCCTTCTTTTTATTCTTCTCTCTGTCTCTCATTATCTCTCTCTCTCTCTCTCTCTCTCTCTCTCTCTCTCTCTCTCTCTCTCTCTCTCTCTCTGTATATATATATATATATATATATATACCTCTCTCCTTTATTTTCTTTCTTTCTTGCTTTCTTTCTTTCCTTCTCTCTCTCTCTCTCTCTCTCTCTCTCTCTGTCTCGTTCTTTTTGTGTGTCTCTCAATTCGTTTCTCTATCTCTGTGTTCCCACCTGTCTTTCACAGTCTTTCTTTTTTCTTTTTTTTCCCCTCTGTCACTCTCTATTTTTTCTGTCCCTCAATCATTCCCTTTTTTTTCTTTTCTTTCTTTCTTTCTTTCTTTCTTTCTTTCTTTCTTTCTTTCTTTCTCCCTTCTCTCTCATTTCTTCCTTTCTCTGATCTGGCCCTCAGTCTCTTTCTCTCGCTCCCTCCCTTTGTCTCTGTTCATCCCTCTCTCTGTCTTTGTCTCTCCTTCCCTGTACCTCTGTCCCCTCCCTCCCTTCCTCCCT
>BRDA01060627.1:0-16294 GCA_036984385.1 Crenuchus spilurus
CTTTCTCTCGCTCCCTCCCTTTGTCTCTGTTCATCCCTCTCTCTGTCTTTGTCTCTCCTTCCCTGTACCTCTGTCCCCTCCCTCCCTTCCTCCCTTCCTCCCTCCTCTATCTGTCCCTCTGTCGATCTTTGCTCCTCCTCCCTAACTCTTTTTCTGTCCCTCCCTCCCTCTGTCACTCTGTCCCTCCCTCCATGCCCGTCCCTCCTGCCCTATGTCTCTGTCACTCTCTTCCTCCCTCTATCTGCCTCTCCGCTGTCCCTCCCTCTTTCCCTCTTCTCTCAATACTTACCTCCCTCCTCCTGTCTATGTCCTTCCCTCCCTCTCTCCCTCTCTCTCCCTCTTTTCCTTCCTCTGTTTCTTTCTCTCCCTCTACATATCTCCCTCCAGTCCTCTGTCTCTCTCCCTTCCTCCCCCATTTCCTCCCTCTGTCTCTCTCGCTCCCTCCTTCTCCCCCTCCCTCTCTCTCTACCCCCTCTGTCTCTACCCCTCCCTCCCTCTTTCCCTCGCTCTGTCACTCTCCCTCTTTTCCTCCCTCAGTTTCTCTCTCTCTCTCTCTCTCTCTCTCTCTCTCGTTCTCTCAGCTATGTAATACAGATCATACATATCTGTATTTGTTAAACATGTACACTCATATGTTTCATAGGATGAAAGCGGGATATTCCCAGCTGACTCAGAGCTGTGCATCAAACAATGGTGAATGTGTGTGTGTGTGTGTGTCTGTGTGTGTGTGTGCAGTAATTACTCTGTACTTTAGATGCTGTGTAATTGCAATATATTGAGGGTTTCCCTATACTACTGTTTACAGCATCGTTTGTAGCTCTTTAAGCCTTACTCATCACTACATTTAATTATCTGTTTTATTTACACAAGTTAACAGTAGCCTACAGCACAATACATACAGCCGTGTCACAATAAGAGCTTATTCAGAGAGGTAGAGGCTTTTCCCCTCAACACCATGATAATTTGATATTTAGCAGTTTTTTTCTGTTCACTTTGTTCTGGGCTGTTGTGTTAAATGGAAATTATAGCTGAAGAGGTGAAAGTCAAATGAGGAGTTCAGGCAGAATCAGATCTACTCACTAAAAATAAGGCTGGTCACATAAATTCACACATTATCTTTCAGTCAAATGAACAATCAAATCTGACTGGCAGTCAAGCAACAGTCATCATTTAGTGGCCTGTAGTTGTTCATAGAGTTGTCTTCAATTGTTCCTTAATATTTCCTGTTACTTATTCATTCCTGTTCTATATATAATATACTGTATATTTCTTTACTCAAATAATCATGAATAAATGTAATACTGATCGGGATCTGATATAGAGTTTAAATTACACTGTTGAGTCAAAACCTTATGACCACTCACAGAAGCAAATATAACTGATTATCTTATAACAACAGTGCATGTCAAGGTCTGGGAGAAATTTGATGGTAAGTAAACAGTCTGTTCTTCTTGTTGACGTAATAGATGCAGGAGATATGAAGATCCACGTGACTATGACCTTTATTATGGCTTGTTGTCTGGGTTGGAGCACTTCTGAAACAGTAAGACATGTGAGGTGCAGTGGTCAATTGAGAAACTATGGGATGTTCTGGGATATCAAGTGTTTTACATCAAAACACACTTATGAACATGATATTGGGGAGTTGTTGCTGTTTTGTTTGCAGTGAGCTCTATGAGTGATGCTTTCTCATATGCAGGTTGCAGGAAATATGACAGCTGCCAAACTAGAATGTACTGTGTGTAACATCATGCTGTGTGTGTGTGTGCTGCACCATCCTCCCCCAAGCAATACCTGCTGCAGAACCAACTAGGGATGTCCCGATCACGTTTTTTCTGTTCCCGATCCGATCCAAGTCATTAATTTTTTAGTGTCTCCCGATACCGAGTCTCAAACCGATACTTCTCTTTTCTAGATAAGAACTAGATAATACTCTTCACACAGTGCACACATTACATTATAGTTAATACAATTAATCCAATGTTTATATTTAACAACTGCAATACTTTAGGGAAAAAAACTGCCAGCTTCCAAACTATTGTTAAGTGTTTTCAAAAGCTCTAAAAGACGCCGAAAACCTGTATTCTCTACCACAGCGATCGGCTGGTCATCCAAAGCAATGAGTTCAGTGACCCTCTCTGTGATCTTGGTCATAGCGCCGTCTCGAGAGAACTTTTCTTTTAAAACTTTCTGATAGCGTAGATTGCTTAGGGACAGCCTTTAACTGAGCTGTCTGAAATAACTCACAGTATTCTGTTAAATGTTTATTTTTTAGGTGCCGTATTAAATTTGTAGTATTAAAATTAATAGGCAGGGCAGTACTCCTCCGCACTGAAGGGGGGCGTACGTGAGCCAGCGGGTGCTTGCTGCTGTGCTTTTACTGAGGAGGCGAGTGAGAGTGAACAACACGGAGGATGCAGAGTAAACGCCGTTTACTCTCGCTGCTGTAATTGTAACGTTTTTTTCTTATCTTTACGTACCTTACATGTATGAGAGTGTGTGTGTGTGTGAAGAACGCTGATGAGGTACGAAATAACCAGTAGCCAATTGAATAAGCTCCCTTTTGGGTTTATATGTTTGTAAATCCGACTCTAAAGGAGTCAGTGTCTCACCAACCATGAACCTCACCGCACATCACTGTATTAAATGCAGATCTGCTACTACCACCCCGTGAAACACTCATATTGCAGACATTACACCTCGCTGTTGGACTTGTATCGCTTTCTAATTTGAAGTAATTCCACACAGCAGACATTATAAACATGTTCTGATACAAGCTCTGCTCTCGTTTTACGACTCCTTTGTTTATGACAAAGATCGGGCTTAGGTTTGTGTTCAGAAAAGCCGATACCAATCAGTTAAAAAATGCTGTGATCGGCCCGATTCCGATCTTTGAGATCGGATCGGGACATCCCTAGAACCAACTGGGTTCAGACAGAATTAACAAGATTTAGTAAAGCATAACAGTCACCAAAGTGTTCTGTTATAACACCTTAATGGACAAGGTGAAGACAAATTCTTTCATTTTCTATAACAGGACACCTCGAAGGATGTTATCCCACTGACACTGTAGTGGCCACACATTTAGGCAGTTATATGTCTTTACATATATACAATGAATACAAGGTGTTATTATTATTTTTTAACAGGATCTTTCTCACAGCTATCCCATTACACAGCATTAATAGACACTATCCAGCCAATCAGAAAATATTATTTCAGTAAAGGTGCCAAACAAAACCAATTTAAGTCGAAGAAATGTTCATAGAGTAATTCTTTACAGAATGTCATGATAAGATTCTCTGAGAATTTTGGGTAACACTTTACAGTGGTAACGCTACTTACAAGTTTAATCCATGCAGGAGCTGAGCTCGTTAGCTGGTTTGCTCATTAGCTGGATGCATTTTCCCCATAAGAATACATGTAAAACTGATTAATCCGTGTCAGCCGGCCAATATACAGTATACTTTAATATGCTAAATAATGTGTTTATATGGGTTTTTTAAAACATAAACGAGACGACGACGATGCTCATGTAGGTTGGCCACTAATGAGAGGGAGACCGACGGTGCTCGTGTAGGCTGGCGGCTAAGGAGGAGAGGAGGACGGGCGTACGTATATGGCATGGTTACACTTATCGTATGAAAAGTAAAAGTAAAATGTATCTAACTTTCTTGTTCACTACCTTTTGCTACCTTAGCGTCGCTTTCACTAGCACTTTCACTTTCGGTCAAAGGTATTGACTGACCTCTTCTTCTATGGTAACATCTAGGGGATGCTACGACTGCTGCGCCCCTAGAGGTTTGGCATAGTTGAACAAATTTAGGCTACTTGTTACTTGGAATTGTACTCATTAACTGGAACAAAAATATTCCGAGATCTTGACTCGTTACCTGGAATACTCGTTAGTAGGGATGCTCGTAAGTAGGGTTACCACTGTACTTGGATAGGCTGTTTTGTAGATGCTTATCTTACATTTAATTTGCTTGGAACTAATTGTGTATTGGAGTGAACTTAAATTCTTTAATTCTGGGACCTTTGTCAATGTGATTATAGCTTTAGTTTGGTAGTTAACCTCTACCAAAGGTTAACTGCATTACAGTTCATAATCACAAGCATATACACTACAAATCCTGTCAAGATTTCATCCTTTTATCTCCATATTTCATCCATTTGGGTTTAGTTACCCAGCTGTTGACAGATACCGTTGTGTGCAGACATTCGTATTCATACACATCAGTGCGTTATTGCTACTTATTTTCTGAATTGTAATTATTGGCAGCACTGGCAGCACTTTATTTATGTACTCCTTCATAGAAATCAAGAAATTCTCACCAGACTATCAATAACATAGCATATTAGTGAGGTAGCAGGAGTGAAAACATTCAGGTAAATATCTTGTACTATTACAGTATATGATCAATATGTAAATGCATTCATGAAGTAGATGCAGTGTTAATGTTACTTGTGTTAAGCAGATCAGACCTGGCATTTATTTTCAACTAATTATTTTTTTAATTAACCTTAAAATTACTTTTAACCTCAGTCTAAAACTTAAATCAGTGCACTGAGCATGTTGATATGTATAATGTATTGATATGTATGTTGATGGTAAACTCAGACAGAAGTGAGTTCTGTAGAGAATGTGTTAAGGTTCCTTTCTTACAAAATCAATGCCTGCGATTGTGTCAAAATGTTACGTGTGACACATATTTTTGCTTTTTTTCCCCACAATTCTTGTTCATGTTTCCTCAATAGTTATGACTGGCAATAGTTTTTGAAAGTTAATGTTATGAGATATGGTGTCTGAGAGGGAAACAGAAGTTTGACTGTCTCTGTGCATCCTGTGTGTGTGTGTGTGTGTGTCTGAGTGAGTGTTGACTGACACTAACAGTGAGGGTAGTTGACGGGTTCTCTCAGGCTGTCAGTAGAAGGAAAGCAGCTTTAATTGCAGCTGAAATAGAGGAAGTATGTTACTCTTCCTTTAGACACCTCCATCATGTCTGCTCCACCCTTTCATTGTCCACGCTCACTTTGTCCTCCTAAAGACTCCTACTCTCTCACAAAGGAAGGGTAATAAAGAATAACCAGTAAATATGTTTCCTTAACTTTGCAGGAACAGCAGCAACAACAACAACAAAACTTCAACAACAACAACAACAACAACAATAATAATAATAATAATAATAATAATAATAATAATGACGATGATGATGATGATGACAATGATTCACTTATGAGATGCTGGTGTGCTACAGTATCAATTTATTAATAATCTATTTATTATTAACATTATAACCCTCAGAGACTCACTGTTGCAAAATTGCAACAGTTGGTTAAATAATTATATATCATGTAATGATTGGTGCAGCAATGACCTGGTGGTCTTGTGACCAGAAGGTTGCTGTTTATGATCCCCAGGCAGGTCTTGACTGAAGCAAAGCACCTAACCCCGATCTGCACCCCTGGGCACTGTGGATAGGGCTGCCCAACACTTCAGGCACATGTTCTCGCAGCCTAATGTGTCACTAGTGTGTGTGTTTCACTGCATGGATGAGTTAAATGCGGAGGTCAAATTCCATTGTGTGCAATCACATTGACATTGAAAAGTTGAATCTAATCAAATATGATTCAAATTCCATCATTATTAGAACTACATTTCTCAACAGTCAGCACTCAGTACTGTATTATAGCATCACATTTGGATTTGACAGTATACACCATTGCTGTTTTTTTTTTAGCAAATATCTAAGCAAATGTTTAAGCTGAAATTCTTTGTTTTTCTTTACTATTAACACGTGTATGGTTCACTGTTTTTTGCCTGCTGCCTCCAGTGTCATAGCCAGTTACATTCTTGGGTGTGGTTGGTTGCTGGTGGTGCTGGTGGTGGTAGGGCCAACTTGTAATAATGGATATAGTGGTGATAATAAAGAACAGCTCTTCACAAGACTTTAAAAAATAAATAACTACCCTCAGGTCTTCATATAGACAATAAGTGTCTTTCCCACAAAAGACTAAAGATGCAGTGTTTTTTCTTTCCTGAAAGGTTTTGGCCATTCAGAGATGCGAGGTTTTGTTTCAGCAGCAGTGATACACTAAATTGAAGAACATTATACACAGTTACTATCCCAATGATGTGTTGTGTGCATTCTGTTGTATAGTTATCTGAGTGAGATGAATGCTGACTACAGGACCTCTGTCTCTTGTAGCTCTGTAGCGGAAATGAAGGACAGTGTTTGCTCGAGGCTATTCATGACCAGGGCAGAGAGCAGTTGAACTCTGGGTAATGTGGTTCAGTACATAGGTCAACATCTACTAGTGGCTGCCAAAACAGAGATGTCCAGTTCTGTGTTTCAATTATATATATATATATATATAAAATCATACACAAATCATACATGGTGTGCTTTCAGCATGAAGGTAAAGCTTCTGTAACACACCATGAGTTAGTTTGGCTTATAGCTCCTGAAAATCAGAAATTATTAGCATATTTAGCATATAACTGACTGATTGATTGACTGTTTGATTAATTGATTGATTGATTGAGTATTGGTTGTGCTATAATCTTATTGATCAAAAAGCAGGCTCATATCCACTGCCCAAAACTCATATGACAGTTGAGTTTGTTTATTTGTGTTATGTCTTTGAAGGGCCTGTGTTTGTACGATTGCTTTTAAAAGCAGCCACAGAAATCAAATCTTCCTTCAAGTGTCAGACACCTGCATACACCCAGCTGCGACCACACCACCCATCACTGGAGTCTGGGTCAAGCCCACCACACATATTAAACTACATATGTCAACAGGAAAGGCTGCAATAGCAGGTTTATGACCCTTTCGTATGCCATAAATATCCTTTTTCATAAACCTCAGTGATATTACCAATATTAGAATGTGATATGATGGTGCAGTGAATGAATTTATGACCAACTACTAAATCTGGCTCTTGCTGTCCTGGGAGCGTATCGCTTTTGTTGTGAAATTCAGCCGCCCCGTTTCTGTAGCCTTTATTTCACAGGGGAAAGTTAGCTGAGATCATTCTCATTCACACATGTGTGGAGAGGGCCCTGTTGCAGCACACTGAAGCATTAAAATATTGGCATTTATCCAACCGTGGAATTTGCAACCCTCTACTGCTAAGTCTACATATTTTGGTCAGCCGTCTACTACAGAAAGTAGCTATTGTCTGGTTCCTGCTGTAGGATCCACTGAGCCATTGCCAGTGGCTTTCTTTGACAGTGTACTCAGTTTAGCTGCCCTCTTTCATTCTGCTTCTGGTGTTTTTCAGGCCATGTTAATGGTAAGCATGAAAGGTAGGTGAGAATTTCTTATGTATTTGCTACCGATATAACATAAATTACCTTCCACTCAAAGTGCTACTTTATAATGTTTGGTTGAAAGGCAGCAAATTATTGTATGATTTCTTGCATATGTGCTGATTTAACCTCTTTCCACAGCCTTCCAATCAATGCTGTTTCTGGTGTTTAATCTACTACTTTCCTTTAACCCTCTGGAGTCTGAGGGGGTTTAAAGACACTCTGCTGTAGTCTGATATGCCTTCTAAAAAGATTTTTCCCAAAGTGTTACACAGGCTTTTGTTCAGCACAAACTAAACAAAACAGTGTCAAAACAGTAAGAATGTCATAAATCTGCAGGGGTTAGACAATGAAACTGAAACACCTGGTTTTAGACCACAATAATTTATTAGTATGGTGTAGGGCCTCCTGCTGTGGCCAATACAGCATCAATTCGTCTTGGGAATGACATATACAAGTCCTGCACAGTGGTCAGAGGGATTTTAAGCCATTCTTCTTGCAGGATAGTGGTCAGGTCACTACGTGATGCTGGTGGAGGAAACCGTTTCCTGACTCGCTCCTCCAAAACACCCCAAAGTGGCTCAATAATATTTAGACACAAAGACTTGTTGTCTCGGCCACAGATGCGCCAGCAAGATGTGCACCAACAATTTGTCCTCTTTTGAACTCTGGTATGTCACCCATAATGTTGTGTGCATTGCAATATTTTGAGCAAAACTGTGCTCTTACCTGCTAATTGAACCTTCACACTCTGCTCTTACTGGTGCAATGTGCAATTAATGAAGATTGGCCATCAGACTGGTCCAATTTAGCCATGAAACTTCCCACACTAACATGACAGGTGTTTCAGTTTCATTGTCCAACCCCTGTATATTTTGTATTGATATTGTGAAAAAACACTTGAAACATTTCTAGCAATAGGAGCTCAGAACTCTAAACATGTGTTTGCTACACACTAGCCATTAGAGTTTTTTAGAAATTGTATGTGATTTTCTTCCTAAAGCTTAACAAATGTGACACTGTGTTTCACTCATTCAGTGGTTCCTAGATTGAAAATTCATGAGATGTGTCTTTGTTCATGTGAGTGTTTTTGTTTATAGAGACCAATTGGGCATTTTCACACATTCTTTGGCTGATAATCCTCCACTGTCATTACCAGAATTACCATGTTGTTATCATATGAATAGCAGATTCTATCAGTGAGCAGAAAAAAAGTACACTTACATACTTATGTGTATACTTTTATACACTTGAATGTGATAGTGTGTGCATTTATTTATATATATATATATATATTTTTTTTTTATTTTATTTTATTTTATTTTTTTTTTAAGTAATCCTTTAAGGTTTCTGAGTTTTGTTTCTAAGATAAAATCTTCCTGACTTATGCGTCATTTTGGTTTTGTCCTGCACTGATTCCAATAATATGATGTCTCAATATTTAATTGATTTGCAATGCATGTGATCAAACAAAGCTGAAAATTATTAGGTTTTGGCTTTTTTAGTGTCATTAAGTGTTACAATGTAGGAATGTGTTACACATCATTCGTCTTTTGATGTTAGTCTGTTTAAACAGATCAATAATAACTCTAACTGATCTGAAATTCAATCTGAGGTGAAATTCAAAGTGTATTCATTCATCTTTCATACAACAGTAGAAAACAATCATACAGTGCAGACGTTACATGCTCATCTGTTTTTCTCTGCAAAATGTTACATTAATGTACTAAATCTGCTCTGCCTGCAGATTCAAAGCAGTCAGAAAATCTTATTATTAAATAAATAAGTATTGTTTATTTATTCATCACACTTGCCTTGATATGGCAAAGGAAATCTATTGAGCGTCATGTCTCATTTTTGACAGTACTTTATTGGTACAGGACACAATAAATAATAAACATCAAATGCCAGATCTATATTACAAACATATTGGGCTTCTATTAATAAAACTCATTTGTTTTTCAAACCCAGCATGTTTGACCCCTATCCTGCCCACGTCTGTGACATTAGCAAGGAATCCGTAACTAGGGCTGTCAATGTTAACACATTAATAATGCATAAACATGATAAATGTTTAATGCCAATATTTATTTACAGCATTAAGGCATTTTAAGTTTATTGTCCATGTGCATAACCCATAGTTCCAGGCTGTGTTACATGCTACACGTGCAGATTAAATGCCAAATGCTCACTACCCCCTAGTGTGAACTAGTTAAGAGGAGTATGTGTGTGTGTTTCACTGTACAGTTGGGTTAAATGCAGAGGCCAAACTCCTTTTTTGTGCACATTGGTGAATGAGTGTGCACTTTCACTTTATATACTGTATTACACAGTCATTTTAGAAAATTATGACCACTCCTGGTAAAGACTTACTGGTCGTATTCTCAACCAGTCTTTTCTGACTGATCAGTCAGCATCAGTGTGGGACAGTGACATCACTCTTACACATGGCACTTTCCTAAGTGTGTGGATTGTGAACAGATTATTCTTAACTTGTACAGACATTGTTTTTGTACATGACTTCAGCTTTTCAGGACTGCTGTGTGCGTTGGATTCAACAGACTGTGATATGGCCACATTCACTCTTCTTGCTCCATTGTCTCTTAATTAGAAGAAGTACAGCCTCAGCATTTTCAACAACTGCATACCGTGTGTGTGTGTGTGTGTGTGTGTGTGTGTGTGTGTGTGTGTACTTTCACAAATTAGTGAACATTAATTGAATGAAGAGTGTGTTCCTTTTTGCAAGCTGTTCTTGAAAGTGCCTGGGCCTCTGGTATTTAATCCTGTAATAGAAAGCAAGTCAGTTTTTACTTTGTGTATGTATGGAGGGATTACTCTGCTACACTATACTACATGAATTCCTGAACTATACACTGCAAGTTATTTAAATACATGGTGCAGGATTAAAAAGGTGCCAAGCGGCAGCACATGAATAAAATATGTTACATCAACACAATTTCAAAGCCCCTGTCTACTCATTTTCATGATAATCCTCTAACTATTATCTGTAGTTTGTGTAAATAAAGCCCTGCTTGGATTGGATTAAATGTAAAAGGGGGTCCTGGAGTAATTCCTTCTTCTACAGGAGCTCCTCTGTGTTTTGATTTTAGTCTGAATGCAGCATATCTGTGTTCTCTTGAGAAAAATACAGGCTGAATTATCCCGTTTTTTTTTTAGCTAACACAGACTTTACCTGATAATTTTAGTCCTGTCTGGATGATATTCCTGGCAGATGTAGTGAAAAATACCTTTGAAGAGTCACTTAATAATCCACTTGGTCTGGATGAACTTGGTCTACTTGGTGTCCAGACCTGGAAGAACGTTATGTGGAGGAAAAAGAAATGTAAATGGTTGGTAAATGCGAGGCTTATTAAAGATTATAATAACATCTACAGGTATTACAAGTCACTGTATCACTGTGAGCTCAGATCTGTTGTTAAACACATTACTACAACTGTAAATAATAATTTCTATACTGCAATACAGTTTCAGTATGAGTATAATTCAATGTAAGTACCTTAATAATATCCTATTATTAAGGATAATAAGAGGAATAAACAAATAATAAGTGTAAAAGAAAATAAATAGTAATCAGCATAATCATATTATCACCCAGACATCTGGGTTCATAAGATATACACACCCCAGAATCTCACACCTGTGCTGTCGAATGTTGCATCACCGAGCAGATGAAAATGAGAGTGAAGTAAAAGTGCATAATAATTATACTTTAACTCATTTTTGCAGTGAAACACATACAGAGAAGCACTAGGGGGCAGTGAGCACATGTGCTCGAAGTGATTTGCAGCTCTGTCCAATGTGCCCCGGGAGCAGTTGAGTGTTAGGTGACTTGTGCAAAAGTACTTCACTCATACCCTGCCAAGGGATCAAACCAGTGACCTTCCGGTCACAAGACCAGGTCCCTAACCACCAACGTGTAAATCTGTAGATGTAAAAAATGTTTCAACTCAGATGCCACCCAATAGGCTAATCCAATTCCAATAGGGCTTAATATGAACAGTCAGAGAAAGAATGATGTTGATCTCTCCTGTTTAATTTTTTTAATTAATATTTTTTATGTTGTTTTTTTCTGCTAAGTTTGAGTTGTATGTGAGTAAATGTTATTTTAGATCCAAACATCCAGTCAACAAATCAAGAAAACATGTCATTTGATCTGGGGTATGCACTTTGCACTTTTGCTCTCAGCTGTAATTACTGTAATGTCATTTTCTTTAAATAATAAAAATACAGTATTTTAAGTATAATCATATTTAGTTTATCATCACTCTCATATAAACTTGACACATTTTTTTCTATTTTTACTTTTCATACCATTTCAAACAGAACACAGAGCTTTGTACATTTCATGATCAATAGAAATGTTCCAGAATTTCTAGAAATAAACTTGTAACAGTTAAAATATTTGATATTGTAGATACATCAAAGAGATATTTGTCTTCTGTGTGTGGATGTGTTTCACTTTCTCCACCACAAGAGGACTGTTCAGTCACTGGTGTAAAACTTTGCTGCCTGTTTTAGTCATTAATCAACACACTGTTTATTTATTTATTTATTTATTTATTTGTTGTTGTTGTTGTTGTTTTCTTTTTCACTTTTGTTTGTTTCTTCCAAGTTACAGATTAGATAGAAAATAGTATTAGGTTCTGATGTTTTTAGTTACCATGAGGCAGCACATCTCTGCAAATACTGCTTAGTGCTGCAATTAACATACTGACCTATACAAATGTTCTGACATTAAATATTTGACATTTTACATATTTGTATGTCTTATGGGGCATGATGAGGGTGACAGGGGCAAGATGGGGCATGGTGAGGGTGACAGGTAGGGGCGTCGTAGTGGGGGGGAAGTGGTACTCAGTTACCATGACCCCAAGTTGGGGGAGGGCCCTTGAGGAGTTTGGAATTTTATTTTCCTTTGAATATTAAAGGAAATAATATCTAATAATAGGAGGAGGGCCATGGCTACTGCTTGTGCATAGGGCCCAGAATTTGTTGCTACGCCCTTGGTGACTGGGGCAGGATGGAGCATGGTGAGGGTGACAGTGGCAAGATGGAGTACACTGAAGGAAGCTGGGACAAGATGATTCACACCGAGGGAGGCTGGGACAGAACAGGGCATGCTGAGGGAGGCTGGGACCAAATGAGGCACCCTGAGGGAGGCTGGGGCAGGATGGGGCATGCTGTTTGAAAATGTGGCTCTGGAAGCAGCAGTTAGCCTGTTAGATTAGAGATCCTTTCCACTGACTCAATAGAAATGGAGGTTATGAAAAGGCTGAGATCTTCCCAGCAACAGCGAGATGCAAAGAAATGCACAGTACGCACACACCAGCAGCACTCACACACCCCACTCTGCTTTGTATCTCTCACCCCATCTCTCATAGACACTCAAGCCCACTACGACATATCAAACACTGGCGCTTAACATGGCTTATTCATTATTTACCTTCTTTTTGACACAGCGTGAAATGTAAGAGTGAGAGAGAAAGAGTTAGTAATGCTGAAGTGTTCCTTCTGGATGGGTAATTATGAGAAGAACATATGCACCTGTTCTCACATCAACACACTACAGAGACTCTGACTTTGGACTTGAGCCAAAGCCACAAACAGGGCAGACGAGAGGAAGAATAAGGAGCTGGAAAGAGTGTTTAAGCATATGGCATTTGGACAGCATATACACACTGACTGGACTGATTATGGTATCACTCATCGTAGTCCAAGAAATCTAACACACACACACACACACACACACACACACACACGACAGTGAGTTTGAAGTTTGATGGCTGCTTTCTCATGTTTTTGCCTTCCCCTCATTACTGAAGTGGGAATGAAGGGAGAAGAGTTGATGCCAGCTCAGTGATGTCTGAGATAGGCTCTTATGAGACTGCTGTCATCACTGACTGTCTTTGCAATGATCAGTTACTGCTCTGCCCATTTATTATTGATCCCTACCAGGATTTTACATATGCATGCTATGCCCACAAATTGATTATTTCATAGTAACTGGACAATCCTTGCTTTGGCCATAAATTCAATTTTCATAGCAACTTACGTACCTGTGTTTTTCACAGCAACTGACCAGTGCATGCTCCACCCACAAATAGAACCGTCCAATCTATGCACTTCCCACAAATACAGTCTTTCATAGCAGTGTACATATTCATGCTCCACCTGCAATGCAGTCTTTAACCCTATTCAGATTTGATTAAATTTATATGTGAATCTGGGGTAGTTTCATCTTTCACAGAAGGTTCTTGCTCCCGTCCAGATGCACCATGTCTGTATTTTTCCTCTGGTCCTCTGAGAAAATTTCAGGCTGAATTACCTACCATTTTTAGCTAACTCAGAGCTCATCTGATCATTTTAGTCCTGTCTGGGTGTCGACCTCTATGATTTTCCAGGCAGATGTTGTTTCACTTTGGAAAATAAAGATTTTAGGCTGCTGCTATTAGCCGTGTTTAGTCTTTTAATGTGTGGAACCAACAAAACCTTTCACAAATCCCAAAGAATTAGTCCTTATTAAAGAGTCATTTAATAATCCACTTGGTCTGGACAATTTTCCACTCCATATATTACCTGGGAGAGCACTGAAGAAAAAATCAACTAAAATCTAAAATATACTATATGTGAGATACTGTCCACTCCCTGTTCAACCCATTATATCAAAAAGTGATACACACTCAAGAGTGTATACAAATATATATCATAATTGAAATAAAATAATCTATGAAAACTAGCCAGTGTGTTTTTTACTGATCCAGCCTGGTTTTGTGCAGTAACACTAGCATTTCGGCTACTGAGTGCAGACAGCGATTAGCGGTTAGTGAGCGACCCTCGTTCATTACCTGAGTAGCGTCAAGCCAGTGTTTTAAAGTCTTAAAACTGGTGTTCAAAGTCCGGTAAATACATGAAACGGTGATGATTTTTATGTAGTTCTGTTCTGTGAAAAACAGTGCATTAGTGTGTATTAAGAGGATTAGCAATTTAGAAAAAAACAATTATGCGCTAAAGCTCATTTACAACTTTCATTCATTTTGGACTTGGCAGTGTCTCTAGTGTCTGTCCAACCAGGACAACAAGTGTCAGTTCTCCTTAATATAGAACTTCTCTGATAAACCTCAGAAACTCGCTCTAATGCCATCCAGATACAGGAGTTTCAACACAGACCTGTAAAATGTTAAAAACATGTCCCCTGATAAACTAAACCAATCCCAACAGGACGTTTGATAGAAAATGATTAAACTGTGTTCCACTCAGAAATTTTGTCTTTCACAGCAGGTGAGCAGTCCAGGTAAGGTTCAGAAAGCTTTAAAGGTTCTAAATGTAGTAAGATTTGTTACACATTCTTTTAATATAACACAGTAACTATTCACATAAATACAAAATATGTTCTACTTTCTCAGGCTGAAATTCTGAAGCTGAATACATTTTTGATCATGTTGTGTAAAGCACATTTTCAAAAGTGTTGCAATAAAATAATTTAATGTTTGCCAGACATGGACAGGTCAGATATTGTGACACTGACTTTAAAGAGGTTTTTTAGAAGACATATATTAATGACCGTAAAAAGGTTACACCATCATGGGTGGGTCATACACACACACACACACACACACACACACACACACAATCTTCATCTTCATTCTGTCCACACAAGAACTTGAGTACAATGTTTACATCACACAAAAACATGGACAAACTGCTGCTAAACATATTGTTTACATTTACACCAAAAATGTAGATATCAGCACCTTACTGCTCCCACTATCAGTGGGCTATCTGCACTGCTCCCCTCCCTGTACTGAAAGTTTAATGTTGTGTATATTGTAAATTGTCCTCTGTAGCCAGTACATGTAGTAATGTACTTATTGTGAATCGTCTTGCGTTATTGCATTGCACATGCTTCTTCTGCACTTTATGCTGTGTTGTCTAGTCTGTTGCACTTCTGTTAGTTTGTTGCAGTTGTAGCACCTTGGTTCTGGGGGAACATTGTTTCATTTCACTGTGTAGGGGGCAGCCATGGCCTAGTGGTTAAGGATCTGAAGGTTGCCAGTCACGACTGAAGTGCCCTTGAGCAAGGCACCTAACCCCCAATTGTAAGTGGCTTTGGATAAAAGCGTCTGCTAAATGCCTCAAATGTAAATGTAAATGTAAATGTACTGCTCATTAGTGTATATGGTTGAAATGACAAATAAACCTGACTTTTATATATATATATATATTTATATATACACTATATATACACCTTCCAGCACTTGGGTCTCAGATTTGAGTCTCCATTTGGGTGGAGTTGACATGTTCTCCCCATGTCTGACATGGAGCTCAGGTGAATTGGTTACTTTACATTGGTGTTTAAGCTGTTTATGTGATTTTGTCCTCACGACGCAGGGACAAAGGAGAGAACAATCTATTTGGCCGCCCCTTATATAATGGACTATTTCAACAGAATAATTCATTTATGGCTGTGAATCTTTTAGATCAGAGTGACAGCTGAGAGATAGCGTCTGTGCAGTCGTTCACTGTTCGGCTGCTGGGCTTTAAATCATTCCTGCTTTGTGCACCACATTCTCCCTATCCAACCTTGTATCTACACTAGCTCAATTATTTATGCTGGGAGGAATGCATGTAGAGAACACTGACATGTAACACACACACACACACACACACACACAGAGTGAGAAAGACAAAACATTGAGTTGATTCATGCTTCTTTAAGTCTGCTGATGTCCTAATTGACGGATATAAAAAGTGGAATGAGGAATCATTCCAGCACAACTACACAGATCAGGTGGTAGGAGAAGGAGAGAATATAAGAGAGAAGTAGGAGGAGGAAGAAGAAGAAAGAGAGGCAAAGAAGCAGAAGAGAAAGGCAAAAAGAAATAGGAGTAGAAGAGAAAGAGAAGGAAAAAGAGGAGAGAAGCAGAGAAAAGGAGTGAGAGAGAGAGAGAGAGAGAGAGA
>BRDA01060630.1:0-30539 GCA_036984385.1 Crenuchus spilurus
ATTTGTTGACGCCATGAAATTTTGAAACAACATATTTTTCCCTTAAAATGAAACATTCTCTCAGTTTAAACTTTTGATCTGTGATTTGTGTTCTACTCTGAATAAAATATTAGATGTTGGCACCTCCACGTCATTGCATTCAGTTTTTATTCACAATTTGTTTAGTGTCCCAACTTTTTTGGAATCCGGTTTGTATTTAAAAACATCCACAGCTTGTACCAGTGGCACACACTAACTCACCACCACCACATCAGTGTCACTGAGAATGATCCACCACACAAATACTACTCTGTGGTGGTCCCGATCACTGAAGAACTGAACAAAGTAAACAGAAACAGGCTGTAAATGTACAACTACATTCTTAAAAAGGATGGTTCTTCAAGGGTTCTTTTCATGGTGAAAGGGTTCTTCAGATTGATGAGGAATGTGCTGTAGATAGTTTACAACACGTGTCAGCTTGTAAAAATAGAGGAACCCTTTTGGTGTTAAATAGAACCATTTTCAAAAGCAATCTATATAGAACCATCAATACTCTTAAAAGAGATGGTTCTTCAAGGGTTCTTTAATAAAGAAAATGGTTCTATGTAGAACCATGAATACTCAAATAACCAAAAGGGTGATGAAAGGGTTTTTCACATTGACAAGGAATGTGCTGTAGACAGTTCTATATAGAAGCTTTTTGAAAGTGGTTCTATATAACACCAAAAATGATTCTTCTATTATTACAAACTTGACTTTGTAACTACAGCACGCCATTTTCAAAAAGGTTCTGTTTAGAACCATCTTCAAGTTCAAGAGGTTTATTGGTCATTTAAGGCATATACAGTACAGTACATATTGAAACAAAACAACATTCATCCAGGACCAGGTGCAACACAGAACACAAGTGCAATGACATACTGTACAATAAACATGCAATATTACAGGCCCTATACTACAACCCGTCTAACTAAATGAAAACTGCTGAAAGTACTGACCTTATGCAACACATACAGGCAGTACTGGTGCTAGACATGTGGGTGCCCTATGTACAAATGCTTTGTATGCCCCCATCCTGCCTCCCTCCACTACACAAGTCTCTGCCACGCGCACGCATCCCCCCATGAGATCAAAGTCCACTGGGTGAAGAGATTTTCGCTCAAAATGTAATTTTGGACCAGAGGGAGCGCAGAGAAGTTTTAAGTGGTGCCCTCCTCCACAAATGAGGCCCCACGCACAGTGTGTAGTCTGCATATGCGGAGCACTGGCCCTTCATACAGGCAAGGGTGTAGCACCAAATTCTAGGTCCTATGCAGAAGTAAATGTAATATTTAAAGGAAAATAATATCCCATACTCCTTAATGGCCCTCCCCCCACCTGGGGCCTTGGTAACTCAGGCCCACTTTTCACCCCTGCATGCAGGTATATTTCAAATGTATTGGGAACTACTGCCATTTTCATAAGTCAAATACACAACAATGTTAGAAAATATTTAAATAAAATAAATGTAAACAAAATATCACACACTGCTCAACAGTGACATCTTTGAAGAACCATCTCTCTTAAGAGTGTACAAACTGGAGCTGAGAGCATGTACAAGAGGTGGTTTTAATGTTGTGGCTGGTAGAGTAGAGTCACGCCCCTGGCTTTGAGACCGCCGAGTCTGAAGGGGGCAGTGCAGCGGCGCGGTAAGGTACTCAGAACAAAACCAGCTCGGATGGAAATGGCGGCACGAAAACGAAGTATAGTGTGGTCGTTTTTCCAAGCTGAGGACGACAAACGAGTATTATGTCTCCTTTGTATGAAGACGGTTTTATATTTCGGCCACACGACGAACATGCTTCGCCATTTAAGAGCCAAACACCCGAATGATTTCTCAGCTTTGGACAAGAGGAAATCCACGGCCGGGAAAACTGCGTCTAATAACAACAATAACACTGGCTGTGTGGAAGGTTTGTCCTGTTTTCAGTTTACTATCGGAGTAAACCACCTTTCCCAGCTGAGTCTTTTCAGCTACAACGAATCGACTCGTTTTGTACATGTACTTGATGTTTTATGAGCTCTTCATCCTGAGGAGGTTAGCAACCGGCTAAGCTAATTCTTGGCGCCAAGATTAGCGCAAAAGCTAAAAAACAGCTGAGCAAATAAAACATTAGAACACACAGGTCGGCAGATCCGGCTGCGATTCGCTTTGCTAGTGAATGAATAGTTAACGAATCGGTTCTTGAGAATCGAATGTACGATCTGCCGTCACTGCTCTCCGCGTCAAGGCCTCACTGTACACAACAAACGCACTTTATTCAACGAAATATAACGATATATTCAAATACGTTTTTAATTACATTTGGTGTTTTTTTAAAGCGCATTTCCCACGATGAATGAATTATTTATTTTTATATTTATTTTATTTTTTTGTCAATATCTGGTCGATTTTTAGCGATTTTCCCCCCTCGTACAATGACGACATCTGACGTCATGAAAAGGTTGTTTTTATTTATTCTTTATTTTTTGTTTTATTTTTATTATACGTTTTTCATTTTACCAGAATTTTGATACTAACATCAAGAGTAGTATTACGCTTCTTGATGCCAAATCAGTACTTTTACTATAAATTTAAAACACTTATTATTGTCTAAAACAAAGCGGTTATTTTGATTATTTAACAGAATATTTTTCCAGTCTTTTAAAATATAATATGTACAATCCATACAGAATGTTTCAGTTCTCAATAAAATACAGTAAATTATAGTGATATTTTGGTGCCCCTCAAATGCATCAGAAATAATGGAAAAAGTATAGAGTTGACTACAAAATTTGACAGTTGAAATTTTGATTATTTTGATTCATGCTTCAACTCTACTTGAAGTAATACACAATACCAGATTGAAACGTGCAAAGCATATAATCAATGCATTAAAAGTAAACCACATATAAAAAGTGAATGAGAATAGAAATAAATAATAAAAACAAGAAATAAAAATATACATTAATTAAAGGTTATAAAATACATTGGCTGACAGAAATGTTAAATACAAAGGCTAAATGTTTTAGAAGTGGGACATAATTTAAAATATTTTGGCTTATTGTATTTTGAACATCTAAATTGTTCTATCTACATAAGGCCAAGTAAAAAAAAAAATTGGCGATCATCCTTTTTCACCAAAATTTTGGGTCGGGGGGGGAGAGGTGTTTTTTGTTTGTTTTTTTTTTAGATTGATGGTAGAAAAGTATGTAGCGAATATTAAAATGATGTTGAAAACTTAAATAAACCATGTTAAACATAGTTCATGTTCTTCTTGAGTGATTTACAAATTCAACTGAAGTATGGAACATCTCACCGGAAGACACGAAAGATGGCAGAAGGACTACAAAAGAAATATCTATAAATGAAAACTATTTAATCTGACAAATGCATCCATCAACAAATTGGTTGTGAGCTCATTAAAGCCTCACAAGATGACAGAACCAGTTAGAAAAAGCCAATAAGAATGGAGTCATTTGGAGAGAGATATGAATGCGCATGCAATGGATGCAAAACTCACCACAGAAACCTTGACAACTCCCGGTCCACGGTGGGTAAGGGAAATGGGGTCACCATCATGCTTCCCGTCGCTGTATTCCTGGTAAAATGCATCTAGCACTGGAAGCACGGATGCTGCGAAATTTCTCGTCAGGGGAAAATCCCCCGCTTGGCACGCCACCCTGCTGAGAGACGATAAGCGTCCTATTGATATGCTAATTACATGATAAACTGTCCAGGGCAAAGTAAGGGAAGCCGGTTTCACAGAAAGACACTCAGAATACTATATTATATTTTAAAACCAAACGAAGAACACAGAGAAAATGTATTTATTTATTTATTTATTAGATCGTTTTAGAGATTTATTTATGCATTGCTGTCTCCAGGACAAAGTGAGGGAAATATCTCAGAAACTCACAAAGACACACAAACACTCCAAATACTATATTATATTTCAAAATGAAACGAAACTCACAGAGAGAATTTATTTATTTAAGATCGGTTTTTTTATGCATTGGCATCTTCAGGGCAAAGCCACGAAAATACTCGTCAGCAAAACACAGCGCCAGTTTCACAGAAACACACACACACACCCCCACACACACACACTTGATACTTTTATTTCAAAACTAAACAAGTAATTGTTTATTTCGGTCTCTGGTAAAGTTATTCTGTCTTATTTATACAACCGGGCCTCCGTCTGCTTCTCTGTGTGTGAGTCTGCGCGCACGCTGCGATAATAATTATTATAATATATTACAGTTAGTTAAAATAATCCATTGTATTTTATTTCATTAAATAACAGGGAAATGAAACGGATTTTATTGGCCGACTGCAGTGTTTTTATGATGCTGGCCACTACAAAAGCCATGATTTGCATCACAAAAACGACCGGCCATTCATATTGACAGTGAAGTGTACTGCACATGTGCAGAATTGATTTGGGATCACGTCATTGGAAGCATGCAAAATCGGAATGATTCTAGGCCAGACTAGGGTGTTTGGCGCGTTTTTTTGTGTAAAAAAAATGGTTGGGTGCTTTTTAGAGGGTCGGGTGGGGATGATCACCAATTCTTTTTTATTTTTTTTTTTTTACTTGGCCTAATTTGTACACAACTGCGGCCCTTTTACATGGTGTGAGCATTTCTTTATAACTGAAGCAGTAGTAATGCTCCAAAATTGCTTGTGATTGAAAGTCTTGGCACTAAGTACCATTAAATGTGGGCAAAATTTTTGTCTTGTACTGTAAATTTGACAATTATCAGCATCACGTATTGTCAAACAAAAAATGTTCACATAATAAGCACAACACAAATTTGTAATTTTATGTTCAGCTTTTAATCGAATGTAGAAAACACATGTACACATGAATAATGTGTAAAATGCATTTGCATGTACAGATTTGTTTTGACTGACTTCTTATCCCAGCACCTTATTTGCAAGTTTCTCTCTTGCCTTCTCTCTTGTTTAGTTACAGTAATGATGGATGAACAGCAGGTGGAGGTGCAGAATGAGGTGGGTGAGGTTGAGATGGATGGAGCCATAAGGGGAATCCTGTGCGCTGCTGCAGGGGAAGGAACAACAGAAGGTGAGGTGTCTGGATGTGAAGGAGAGGGTAAAGGTGCTCAAGAGGGCAGCCCGGTGCCACTTATTCCCACTACTCGCAAATGGAGTGCAGTGTGGCTTCACTACCGGAAGGTGGATCAAGAGAAGAGAGCATTATGTTTGCTCTGCATGGAGAAGATCCAGCACCAGAGTAGCACCAGCAACCTCATCAGGCACCTGCAGAATAAGCATCCTACTGAGTATGCGCAGCTAGAGGAGCATCCACAAAAACGGCCCACAAAGCGTAAACCTGATGATCCAGATTATTGCCCCCCAAGTCCTGCAAAAAGTCGTACTTCGTCGTCAAATCGTAATGTCCAGTCACCACTTAACAGTAGCCTCACTGACAGATATTCAGGTACAGATCTACTATGTTGTAGTTATCACTTTCCCCACGTTTTGCTTATTTGAATGATTTTGTCCTGAATTTAAAGTTAGAATGAATGTGTGATCCAGTTAGTTGTAAAAATTATGGTTAGAAAAGGACTTAATTAAAATGATTACAGGCATGGTTTTCATGTTTTTCAGTCTGTTAGAATGGCTGTAACTCTTAAGGAACATCTGCAGTGCCAAGTTGTCACATGTACTAATGCATCTAAAGAGAAATATATTGTGGAAATAGGTTGTGTTCATTATAATTCAAAAGGTTAAATGTCATATGTTCAAGCCTTTTAATGTTCGTAATCAAAATGAAATATTCTAATAATTTGATTTTCATGAACTGTGAGCCAAACTGATCAGAAGTACAAAAACAAACAAGGCTTTAAATATCACTTTACATGTACTGAATATAAAGTATGACAGTTTACCTTTTGAATTAAATTATGAAAAACCATGAAATTTTCTCACAATAATTAAATACTGAGATGCAGTAGTAGATAAAAGATGTTAGCATAATCGTCTAATCCACATTGAGGGGGAGTTGTGTTTTTGCCATTTATAATTTGCTCATTTGACTAAACTACCTTTGACTGAACTTTTTATTTATTCTTAAATCATTGTTTGCTGTATTTGCCAGGTGTGGATTGGTCAGATGGCCGGAAAATACTGGAGCGAGAGCGGGAGCTGACTGAAGCTTTAAGGCGCGTTCAGCAGGAGGAGGGACGAAGTTTACAGCAGCAGAGGGAGTTAATGCAGCAGATCAGAGAGTTGGAAGCTGAGAGACGTGCGCTGCAGAATCAGAAACGTGAACAGGAGGACGAACATCATAAACTGAAGAAGGAAAAAGAGGAGCTTGAGAACACCAAACTGGAGCTTCAGAAAGAGAAAGATGAGTTACAAAAAGAGAGAGAGGAGCTGTATAAGGCAAAGGAGGAGTTTCGGAGAGAGAGGGAGGAGCTGGAGAGACAAAGGCAGGAGCTGGCTGCAGAGAAAGAAATTCATGGAGACCGACACATACAGGGTCAAGTCTCTGAGTTTTACAACTGCTGATTGCTGTACAAGTTGATGCGTCTGTGGCCACAAACGTATTTTTATTTGGGGTGGAGGGTGGGGGGGCTGTAACTTTAGTGTAGCTGATAAGACTTCATCACTTTGCATTTTTCTTCTGGAAACAGTAATCCATGTTACCTTGTTAAAAAAGAAGGGGAGAACGTGTTCAGTGTAAATGATGCATTTTGGGTTGTGTTTTTAACAAATATGTTGTAAATATTCTGTAGAACTTCATTCTCAATACAATATTATCTCACACACTTGTCAATGAGCCGTTTTTTCTTGACAGTAATGGCATTTGAAGCCATGCCATTTGTTATAAGTAACCAAAGGCCACTGATAATGCAGACAAATGTTTACGTTCATATCTGCAAATATGCACTTTTATTCAGAATGATTCTTCCCCTGACGTTTCATCAGTATGTACATTGAGTTTTATTATTGTAATTACAGAAAGCTTGCCAGATAGATAGTCGTGGAAAAAAGTACACCCTCTTTTAATCGTGGTTTATATATCAGGACATAATATTCATCTGGTCCTGACTTGGGCTTAAAATGACAGAAATACAACCACAGATGCACAACATAACATTTTTATTTATGTAACATTAACAAAAATTAGGCCAGAATGCAGGAGCAATGAAGTACACCCTTACTGATTCCATAAGAATTAAGAGGATGAGTTTCTGCCAGGTGCTTCTAATCAAGTGTGTTTGATTAATTGATCACCAGCAAGTGTGCCCACTTTTATAAGACCTTTTATCAGGGTTGCTGGTTTGGATCATTAAGCTGTGTTACTACAGTGCCAAGAAGGAAACATCATTGAAATTAAAACAATTGTTACTGCCTATCTATCTGGGCAGGAGTTTCATTCAACATCGTCCCAGTTGACATTCCAGTAAATTCACTCCAAGGCTGGACTACAATGTTCAGAAACTGCACTAAACCCAAGAGCTACATGTCGGACTCTACAAGCTTTAGCATGTTAAATGTTCCAAGTTCATGATGGAACATTTGCAAAAAGACTGAACAAATATGGCTTGTTTGGAATGGTTGTCAGGAGGCTGAATATTCTTTCTTAAAAGAAGATGGCACAGAAGAAAGCACAGGACTTCTAAAACAATGCCATTGGGACAGATGAGACAAAAATGGAGCTGTCTGGCTGTAAAGCACAGCTGATCAGCACCAATGCTTCATACCAACTGGCAGGTGTGATGATTTTGGGCTTGTTTTGCTGTCATTGAGTCAACCTTGAACTCTATGCTAAAAGTATTTTAGGGTTAAATGTGAGGCCATCCAATGGCTGAACCGGGGCTGTTATTGAGTCGTGCAACAGGACAATAATCCCAAGCACACCAGCAAATTTACAACAGAATGGTTAGGAAAAAAATACGGTGTTCCATTTGCCCAGTCCAAAGTCTAGACCTCAACACAGTTGAAATGCTGTGCCAGGATGTTGTGAGTGAACACATGCCCACAAACCACCTCAATGAACTTGGAAGTAATGTTGTAAAAGAGTGGGCCAGAATACCTCCAGAATGATGTGAGGTTATTCCTGCTAAAGGTGGTTCTACAACCTATTGATTATTAGGATGTACAATAGACTACTTGGTTTTCCCCCAAAACTGCTTCTGCATTCTGGCCTAGTTTTTGTTTAATGATGAAACCTGTTCTGTGGTTCATCTGAGGTTGTATTTATCTAATTCTAAGACCTGCTATGGACTAGATGAATTAATGCACATCAACAGCAAGAACAACATACCTATAACCAAAACTCAGAGGATGTAAATAACTTCACATACCTTGGTAGCATCATTTCTGTAGGTGACGGCACAGAGGACGATGTCCAAGCCAGGATCGGAAAGGCAAGGACAATATTAAATATGCTAAACAATATCTGGAAGGTAAAAAAACTCACTCAAAGCCAAGATACAAATCTTCAACTCAAACGTAAAGGCCACTTGTATGGCTCAGAAACCTGGAGAATTACTACCACCACACTCAATAAGCTCTAGACCTTCATCTACTGGTGCCTCTTGGGAATTTACTAGCCCAACACAGTCTGTAACACCAACCCGAGGGAACTTGCCAAACAAGGCCCAACAGAAATTCAAGTCCGCAGAGGAAATGGAAGTGGAACGTCATACACTCAGAAGAAAGAAATCTATCACTAAATAGGCACTAACGTGGAACCCACAAGAAAGGAGGAAGAGGGGCAGTCCAAGAACCACCTGGAGATCAGGAGATGGAGGCAGAAGGGCTGTCATGGCAACAACTGGAGCAGAGTGCCTAAGACTGGAACAGATGGAAGAGCTTAGTCGATAGCTTAAGTTCCTATGGGAATGTAAAGGCCAAATGAAATAAATGCATGGACCAGATGTTTCTCCTCATATGTA
This sequence comes from Crenuchus spilurus, assembly GCA_036984385.1. Classification (NCBI taxonomy): domain Eukaryota; kingdom Metazoa; phylum Chordata; class Actinopteri; order Characiformes; family Crenuchidae; genus Crenuchus; species Crenuchus spilurus. The sequence goes on from BRDA01060630.1 coordinate 8,932, forward strand.
AAACCATAGAATTCAAAAAGGCTATAATTAATTTTTATCATGACTGTAACTTCACTGTTAACTTTAAGCAAATTAAACATCTGAAATAAGAATGCAGCAGCTCTGCATTTGAATGTCTGAAATTACAGGTAATGATTAAATGAAGCTTGTATGCATGTTAAGATTTTTGAATGGTAATGAAATGCAAAAGTAAAAAGGGAGACCTGGGTAGGTACATCAGTGAAACATGCTAGAGAGAAGGACCGTTTAACATTTGTAGTGTAGTTTCTGTGAAGTGTATGCTTCTCAATGAAAATCTGACATAAAACAGACAAATATGTAGATCTTTCCTAGCAAAAATCCTTGCTTCAAAATAAGCCAGTATATGGTGCTGTTTTAGCCAATAGACTGTATATAGTAATGGTTTTGCTGTAGTGCATCAGTGCTCACTGTCCCATGTTCCTAATTTAACTAAATTTAGCCAGTCAAATGTTTGGACACACCTTCTGGACATTCAGTGGTTTCTCATTATTTAAAAATGTTCTGCATTGCAGATTAATACTAAAGTCATCTAAACTATGAAGAAAAACCATGAAGTAAACATGTGTTAAACAGACCAGAATATGTTTATATTTTACATTCTTCACAGTAGGCACCTCTTGCTTAGATGCAGCTTTCTTGCCATTTTCTCAGTCAGCTTTATGAGGTAGTCACCTGGAATGTCTTTCAGTTAACAGCTGTGTCTTGTCAAGAGCTCATGACTTGCATTTCTTGCCTCTTAATGTGTTTGAGACATCAGTTGTGAGTCTACTTTGAAGAATCTAAAATCTAAAACATATTTTGGTTTGTTTAACACTTTTAAGTTTACTACATGATTCCTTATGTGTTCCTTCATAGTCTGGATGACTTCAGTATTCAATGTAGGAAAAATAAAACCATTGAAAGAGAGTCAAACTTTAACTGGTACTGTAGATGGACAGAAAAAAACTTTTTATGAGTTCCCATAAGGCCAAGTAAAAAAAAAAATTGGTGATCATCCTTTTTCACCAAAATTTTGGGTCGGGGGGGGGGCTGTTGGCTCTTGGGGGTGTCAGATCAGATGGCTGCGTGTCGTACGGTAGTTGTATAAAGTTCTCTTGTGTGTTTATGGGGTCTATTTTGTAATTATTTGGGGTCTTTAAGAGGGGATTTTTGTATGTGTAATGATTGTTAGTTGTAGTCTATTCTCTATGAGTTATTTTAGTGTGTTTTAGTTAAGTTACCGTTGATGTGTGTCTTAGTCCATTTAGTTAGTCTGGTCATACTTTTGTGTTGTAAAGCAGTGAGCGTTTGCTGCTGCACTTTCCTTTTTTACTAAAAGAGCGGTAAGAGCATTCAGTAAGCAAATGTCTCATCCTTTTTCTTTATTTTCTTCTCCGATGCTGCAGTATGTAGCGAATAATAAAATGATGTTGTTAACTTAAATAAACCATGTTAAACATAGATCATGTTCTTCTTGAGTGATTTACATATTCAACTGAAGGACGGAACATCTCCCCAGAAGACACAGAAACGACCGGCCATTCGTATTGACAGCCACTAGGAAGTGTACTGCACATGTGCAGAATTGATTTCGCATCACGTCATTGGAAGCATGCGAAATTTGAATGATTCTTGGCCTGACTAAGGAATGATTCTTGGCCTGACTAAGGTGTTTGGCGCGTTTTTTTGGGTAAAAAAAAAAAAAAAGGTCGGGTGCTTTTTAGAGGGTCGGGCGGGGATGATCACCAATTCTTTTTTTTTACTTGGCCTAATAGCCCATGTTTCATTAAGTGAATACAGATCTTTATGTTGTGTAGAGCTGTGGAACCTAGGAGAGTACATATATAGTACATAGGACCCAGGAAGAACACATACTTGTGGATCTCAAAAATAGAATATTGTGGAAAGTTTTTTTTTTTAATAATTATAAATGGTAAACAGTCATTTCAGTATGGCTTATAGCTCCTGAAAATCAGAAATCCAAATGATTAGAATTATGTTTTTGAGTTTGAGTACATTATTCAAGCAGTATCTCAGTCTTGTTCAGCACACACGCATACAATCATGGGGAAGACAGTTGACTTCACAGTTGTCCAGAGGACAATCAACACACTCCACAAGGAGGGTCAGCTGATGAAATTCATGACTGAAAAGGCTGGCTGATCACAGAGTGCTGTATCAGCATATTAATGGACAGTTTGGAAGGGGGTTGACAAGATAATGCAATGACCCCATCCTTGAAAAGATTGTCAAGAGAAGTTAACTCAAGAACTTGAACTGAGGTTGGTGTCGGTGCACCAAGATCCACCACAAACATCTTCAGGAAAGGGGCTACAACTTGGGTGCCATGTCATCTGCTAGTGTTGGTCCACTATGTTTTCTCAGAACAGTTTAATATTTTCAATTGGTTCAAATAAATTTTTTTAAATGTAATTTTTCATTTGGATTCAAGTCTTCTGATTAAGATAATGTTGATAAAGCAAAAAAGCTACATTTCTGAACAACACTGTTTATAATAGGAGTAATTTCTTTTTGATATCTGCTCATTGATAGTTTATTTAAATGTTAATCAATATTAGAATACTTTTCTGACAAAGTGTTTTAGACATTACTTTTATTTTGACAGGTTTCTATTCATCATTGTGGTCAGGGTATCAGTGTTTCAACAGCCTTATATATTTCTTCAAAATTTAATTTTCAAAAAAATGTGACCCTGCCAGGGAAAACCAGGCCAAAGTAATTTTTTTTTCAAAGTTAGTTTTTTTCTAAATAACTTTTTTTGGTGAATTTAAGTTTTGTTTTTGATCAAAATATGTACTCCGATAGATATCTGAGACTATTATCTTTCATTTACAGCAATAATACCAAGTGGCTAAGTTTTGTCGCTAATGTGAGTGACACGATATTGACACAATATCTCAATAAGTTGCCCAGTGACTTTGGCCTGGTTTTTCCTGGGGGGGTCACAAACGTCAATAAAGCAAAAAAAAAAAAAAAAGCTAAAGTGTGTTATCTGTTTAGTTATTTTTTAGTTTAATCGATGTTATAAACTTTTCATTTTGCTTAAAGTCTTTGTTAGTAGACTTTTTATTTTTCAATTTGAGAGGTTATAGATATACTTTTCTTTTGGCGTGACCTTTATTTTGACATGTTTAGTTCGTCATTGTTGCCAAATATTCAGAAACAATTTTTAAAATATCACCTGAAACCCTTAAAAATATTTCCATTAAAATACATTTAAACTGTTTAGGAATGTATTAATTGATTTTTAAACGTTAATCGATATTAGAAACATCTTACGGTTCTTAAAACCTGTTAGAAAACGTTTGTTTAGTTTTAATTTCTGAGAGGTTAAAAGCAATTTAGCAATTTTTTAAAATATGACTTTTATTTTGACAGGTTTTCTTTAATATGGCCGAGTGTTGCCACCCTTTAGCACCTCATATTCGCTAACTATCCGTCTAGTTAACGTATTTCTCCTTTTATTACTTAATTTTAGAGTTTTAACATTTTGGAACATAACCTTTTATTGCTTTATTAATTCACTACAATCCAGCGAGTTGAACAGACGAACGAAGTTGGTAAATATTAAATTGAAATAACCACAAAGCTGAAGTTAGCTTCTTAAAATGTGTATTATTCTAACTCCACTGTTCCTCCTTAAATAGTGTAGTAGTTAGTATAGAGAGCGCCAGGCGCCTGACTGTAACAATTGCATTATTTATTTAGTGTGAAGCTAACTTAATTAGCTCTGTCTTGTCTGAGACTGTTGTAGTCTGTCCTTTCTGTCAGGAAACCAACAGACCATCAGATCCAGCATGCCTCTGCGTTACTGTCCGCAGTGTGGCTCAAAGCTGCAGCCTGGGTTCAGGTTTTGTCCCTCTTGTGGGGAGAAGCTCCCCTGTCTGGTTGATTCAAGTGAATCTGAGTTTACAGAGGTTTCACATCCACACAGATTGTCTCCAATACTGCACAGTGATAACAGCAGTGAAGGTAAATGTGCATACAGATAAGTTATGTCTTGCACCAAAACAACCCTGAGATATTACTTTCAGACACATGTTGCCTTTACTAATTGTAATTAATTTGTACAAACTTAACACAACATGTAAACATTCACAGTGCAGGGTGGAAATATATATGAACCTTTAAGCTAATGACTTCTCCAAGACCTAACTGGAGCCAGGAGTCAGCCAACCTGTAGCCAATCAATGTGATGAGATTGGATGTGTTGGTTAAAGCTGCCCTGCCCTATAAAACCACATACCAGTGTTGAGTTTACTCTTCTCAAGAAGCATTGCCTGATATGATCCACGTCTCGAACATGAAGCTGGAAAGGGTTACAAAAGTATCAGTAAAGCCTTGATGTTCGTGTGTGCATGTTAAGACAGTCTGTCTACAAATGGTGAAAGTTCAGCCCTGTTGCTACTCTCCCTAGGCGTAGTCCTGTAAAGATGACTGCAAGAGCACAGCGCAGAATACTCAATGAGATGAAGCAGAATCCTAGAGTGTCTGCTAAAGACACAGAAATCTCTGACACATACTAACATTTTTATTTGACATATCTACAATAAGTTAAACATTAAACAAGAAAGTAGTTCATGGAAGAACACCACGGAGGAAGCCATTGCTGTCCAAAAAAAACATTGTTGCATGTTTCAAGTTTGCAAAAGAGCACCTGGATGTTCCTCAGCACTGCTGGCAAAATATTCTGTGGACAGATTGAACCAAAATTGAGTTGTTTGGAAAGGAAACGCAACACTGTGTGGAGAAAAAAGGCACAGCACACCAATATCAAAAGTTCATCCCAACTGTATGTATGTATGAAATATGGTGGAGGGGGCATCATTGTTTGGGACTGATTTGCTGCCTCGGGGCCCAGACGGATTGCTCTCATCAAAAATTAATTCCTAAGTTTATCAAGACATTTTGCAGGAAAACTTAAGACCATCTGTCCACCAACTGAAGATCAACAGAGGATGACTGATAAGAACAGGACAATGACCCAAAACAGAGAAGTAAATCAACAACAGAATGGCTTCAGCAGAAGAACATATGCCTTCTGGAGTCCTGACCTCCACCTGATTGAGATGCTTTGGCATGACATCGAGAGCGATTCACACCAGACATCCCAAGAATATTGCTGAACTGAAAAAAATTTATGAAGAGGAATGGTCCAAAATTCCTCCTGACCAATGTGCAGGTCTGATCTGTAAATACAGGAAATGTTTGGTTGAGGTTGTTGGAGAGTCAACCAGTTATTAAATCCAGAGGTTCACATACTTTTTCCACCCTGCACTGTGAATGTTTACATGTTATGTTCAGTATGTCATATTGGATAATTTTCTTCAATAAATAAATTACTAAGTATAATATTTTTGTCTCATTTATTTAACTGGGTTCTCTTTATCTATTTTTAGGACTTTTGTGAAAATCAGATTATGTTTAAGATCATATTAATGCAGAAATATAGAACATTTAAAAGGGTTCACAATCTTTCCAGCAGCACTGTACATTATAAAAAAATAAGATAAACTAAAATTAAATATTGCACAATGTATTGTATTTGCGACATCTCAGTATGTTAACATCTTTATATATATATATATAAATATATATAGATAATGGCCAAGCAGAAAGCCAAGTACGATATTTAACCTCCACAAAACAAGCCATAAATAAAAAATAGACATAAGTTAGAGTACAATATAAGAGAATAGGAATAAAAGTAGCCAAATGTTTAACACAAACATGTGACAGGTTAAGAAATATTCATTAACGGAGGCATATCACTCTAGTGTTATATCATAGAAAGAGTATGAATGTAGCATTGTCTAATATCTGCAGTGTAAAGTGCATAACGAAAAAGTGTCTTAACAGTATCAGATTATGATATATTAACCAGTGTTTATCCACAGACAAATACAGTTGTCTGTATATATCAGTACTGCAGTAAGGAGACTTGTAGAGGTTGCCTTGGATCAAAAAGAAGGATCTTTAACACAGAACAGGTGTATCTGTATAACATTCAATGGCAGAAAGAGGAATACAACAAAGGTTTCTATAATGCCTGGTTCTACATATGGGCTCCTAAACCTGACCATATCCACCTAGATGCTTTAATAAATAAAATTACCTAATATCCATTTGTTTTGTTGTGTGTTTATAGCCATTTTTTAACGGTAGTATTTATTAAATATTTTAACTTGAAACAGGTCAGTTTTGACTGGAAAACAAATGGACAGATAATGTGTGTTAACAGAATATGGTAACATATGATCCTGAGGACATAACAATGACCTGGTCTTAATTGTCAACAGGTTTACAGTATGTAGAAATCAAATGACACACAGACATTTCTATGCTCTGTTTAGGTGTTGTACAGACCTCACCCTGCTCAACACTGATCCGCACACCCATCCGTAATACCCGTCGAGCAGTCAGCAAGACAGCAAGTAGCCCAGCTACAATAACCAACACACAGGACACAGGTTGATTATGTATTTAACTTATTATTCAATTTATGCTCACCAGAAAGCCTGTCTTCAAAGCTGTTTTTTCTTCAGATCTGAAGACTCTGACATCACCTCGCAAACGAAAGGCATCCCCTAATATGCAAGAGAAGGAGGAATTAAAGAAATTGTCCTCTTCACCAGCCCAGGCTTCTCCCTCAGGTTTACTTATTTAAAAACATTAATATAATGAGCTTTTTCCAAGAAGTAGTATAAACATAAACTGTATCACCTTAAAAACCATTAGAAGTAATTATTAATTATATTAATGATTGATATTTTCATGCTTTAAAAAATTCTTTGCCCTGTTTAAAAAAAAAAAAAATCAGTGAAAAAGAAAAAAATGCTACATGTAGTGAAGCTTAAAGCTGCATGTTCTTAATTCAGATCAGAAGGTTTTGTCCCCATCTCGGAAATGGAAGGCATCCCCCAAGATTCAAGAGGAGGAAGACATAAAGAAAGTGTCCTCTTCACCCACACAGACTCCACCCTCAGGTTGGCAAAAAAATAAATACAAAAAATGTTTAATGAAAATCAGTTAAACAATTATTTATATTGTTATTTGATGATAATTTTCATTCATTACTAAAAAAAGTATACTAACAAGCAGACAGCAAAGCACCCATAGGGACTTTTTGAACCAAAACATGAATTTATAACTGATTGTGGCTGATTCCAATAATAATAATAATAATAATAATATTAATAATAATAATATTAATAAAAAAAAAAAATAATAATAATAATAATATTAATAAATAATAATAATAATAATAATATTAATAATAATAATATTAATAAATAATAATAATAATAATAATAATAATATAATATTAATAAATAATAATAATAATAATAATAATATTATAATATTAATACATAATAATATTAATAATATTAATAATAGTGACTTTAATGTAAATAATGGGATGAAATGTAGTATTTGTTGCATTATTGCCATCAGCAGCCATTACAGTGACCAGCAGAGGATTCTGTGGGGTCTAGAAAAAGGAACATTCAACTGTCCAAACTACAAACACAAAGTTATCAGTTGGAATAATCAGCCTTAATTTCAATATGGGGCTGATGACAAAAATGTAGGTTTTTAAAAAATATATATCGACTGCTGATGTGTCAAGCATACCTATTAATAATGTTTTGTTATTTGTGTTCTTCAGCAAAAGGCAAAGCTAAGAAGCCCAAGCGATCGTGTGTTGTGGAGCCAGTGCAGGAAGGAGTGGAGCTTTGTGACCAGTCAGGCAAGAAATGGAGGCTGGTGAAACTGTTATTTCGGACAGAACAGGAGCTGACGTATGGAGGTACAATACTCATCCCCACCAGTCACTGTGTTACTGAGACGAGTACCACTAACTAAATGTTAGTGCTAAACATAGCAAGGGAAATTAGGATCAATGCAAGGTTGTAAGTGAGCCAAATGCATTTATTCATAGTGTGCATGAGGATAGCAGCATTACAGATTAAATCAGTCACTGAGTCACTCATGTACTTCCCTGCAGTGCAACAAGCCAGTGTGGGAACCAGCTCTGATGACTGGAAGCACATTTTGAGAATGGTGAGAAGTTCCCCCAACAGGACAGTATATAATATTATATCATTTGATATGGGTGAGTACACTGTCTGCGTGTGTCTTCTCCTTTGTAGGGTGCTAAAGACGGCCAGCTGTTTAATGAGCAGAACTTTCTTCAAAGAGCTGCCAAACCTGTCGCAGGTCAGCTTGCCACATATTTTGTGAATGTTAGCAGTGAACTGATCAGGACTTGTCACTGAATCATATTTGCATGTATGTGCACCTCTTTAGTGGAGAAGTGGATGAAGAAACTAAATATGGACTTTCTTGGAATTCCATCATGTGTGGGCTTTGGTCTTCATGACACATGCAGGTTGGTGTGTGCGTGCGTGTATGTGTGCGTGTGCTTGGTAAAATAAGAGTTTAAAAGCATATAAGTTGATTATGGTTCATTACTTTTATTCACAGATTTGTAATTTTTCCTGACATGGGCCACACATTAGAGTCAGTTATGGAAAGTGAGAAGCAGTGTCTGCCTGAGAGGACAGTCCTACAGCTGGCACTGCGATTAGTAAGCTTTTATGGGTCTTTTTGGTCATTTTTGTGTTTGTGATTGATTTGTAGTGTATATATAGTTATACATAAAAAAATTAGAATATCATTCTACCTGTCATTTACAGTGGCATGAAAAAGTTTGGGCACCCCTGATCATTTTCATGATTTTTTTTTATAAATCACTGGTTGTTTGGATCAGTAATTTGTTAAATATATCATATAGCAGATGAACACTGATATTTGAGAAGTGAAGTGAAGTTTATAGAATTTATAGAAAGTGTGCAATAATTATTTAAACAAAATTAGCATGGATTAGCAGTCAATATCAGCAGATTTTTGAGAACAATGTTCAGTGAGCCAGGGCTGGATACTTCAGCAAGACAACAACCACTGCTAAACACGGCTCAAACTCTACTAAGGCATTCATGCAGAAGAACAAGTACAATGTTCTGGAATGGTCATCTCAGTCCCCCGACCTGAATATTACTGAAAATCTGTGGTGTGATTTAAAGCGGACTGTTCATGCTCAGAAACCATCAAACCTTCAACCAGAATCCAGACCCTCACTGGTAGCTATAGGAAGTGTTTAGAGGCTGTTATTTCTGCAAAAGAAGGATCGACTAAATATTGATGTCATTTTTCTGTTGGGTTGCCCAAATTTATGTACAAATTTTGTTTAAATTATTATTGCACACTTTCTGTAAATCTTATAAACTTCATTTCACTGCTCAAATATCACTGTGTTCATCTGCTGTATGATATATTTAACTGAAATTGCTGATCCGAACAACCAATGATTTATAAAGGAAAATCAGGAAAATGATCAGAGGTGCCCAAACTTTTTCATACCACTGTATATTCAGTACATGTAAACTGACACATTGCAAAGCCTTTTTATTTTAATGCTGATCAGCATTGGCTAATAACTTGTGAGTTGGTTGGCCAGTGGTAGGCAAATTATTTGTCTCTAAGTCCTGCTCGAAAAGGAAATATCCATAAAGGCTTCTCCATAAAGCTTGTTGGAAGATAGAAGCATGAAGTGCTCTAAAATCTTCTGGTAGGTGTTGACTTTGGACTAAACACAATGGACCAACACCAGCAACTCAAACCATCACAGAAACTGCACACTGGGCTTCAGACAATCTGAATGATGTGTCTCTCTAGACTGTAGGAGCTGATTTACAAATAAAATGCAAAATTCACTTTCATTCATCTGAAAAGAGGACTTTGGAGCACTGAGTAACAGTCCAGATATTGTTGTCCTTAGTGGAGGTAAGACACTTTTGATGTTTCTGCTTTGGGAGTGAATGTAGCAGTTGTAGCTCAGAGAGATACACAGTATTTATACTGTAATAATCATTCACTCCAACTCACAATCACATACCACTGATCAGCAGAAGAAAAAAAAAACTTTTAAATGTCACTTTACGTGTAATGAATGTAAATCATGTAACAAGTTTTTTTTTAATTAAATTCTGAACAAAAAATAACCTTTTCACAATGTTTTCTGTATGATGGTATATTCTAATAATCTGCCCCTGTATAAAATGAAGTAAAGTGAAGTTAAAAAATGAGTTCATCCTCTACATCATATCTGTTTGTCACTATGGAGACTGTGATGTTACAGATGTTTTTCACTTTCCATGTAATGAATATAAAATATGACAGTTTACCTTTTTTATTTAAATTCCGACCAAAAATGAGCTTTTTCATGATATTAAATTTTTATGAATATACTACATTCCATAAAGACCAGTTGCTGATGTATTTACAGTAAAGTTATTTTTATATTACATTTAAGATGTCTGTGTTTTAGTTGGATGCTCTTGAATTCGTACATGAGAATGAATATGCTCATGCAGACATCCATGCCGGCAACATTTACATCCATACAAACGGACACTCGCAGGTCAGTATTTTCTTTGTATATGCAGTTAGTTTTTGCTTTATCAGTGAACTTTATTCACTGTTAGTAATTTTTTTATATATGTGTGTGTTTGTAGGTGTTCTTGTCAGGCTTTGGGCATGCATTCAGATTCTGTCCTGGAGGGAACCATGTGGAGTATCGGGAAAGCAGCCGTACCCCCCACCAGGGAAACCTTAACTTTATCAGTGTAGATTCACACAAGGGAGCTGGTAAGTCACTGTGAAGTATTGCATGCCTGAAAAGGCTGCAGCAGCATCATGCTCAGCACATTCACAGCTTATAGTGACTTTTCCCGAGATGCTTTGCTGTGAGCAGTAGTACAATGAACAGCTAATAACAGGGCAAGTTTAACACATTGCCTGTATTTTATCTGGCTGACTTGCGACAAACACCAACTAGGCTAGTTTGTCACAAATACATTTGGTGTAAATTGCAGCATTTAGCAAATAGGGATCTGATGTCACATACACTATATAAACAAAAGGGAGACCTGCTCATTCATTGTTTCTTCTGAATTGTGTCGACAAACATGACAGTAATTCACTGACTGTCACATGGTCCATATTCAAAGCTAGTCCAGTCTGAGCTGTGTTTGTGTGTTAAGGGCTTATAAGAATAATTCTGGATATTCCACGTGTTAATCAGCAATACATTTTGCTTCTATAGTTTAGAACTATGAGATATGAGGCTATATAATTCAGTAGTCGCCTAAATAATTTGTCAAAACATGTTAAAAGCTTTTTTTGTAGTTTGCAATAAATGTATTACCACATTGACTTACTTCCATTTTTGGGCACGCTTTTGGGTGACTATTGACCGAGTGTTTATCTGTACTGTCACTTTATTTCTAATGAATATAAAATATATGACAGTTTACCATTTTTAAATTAAATTATGAACACAAATTAACATTTTCCCCAGAATTGTTTTCATGTAGAACTGTAAACATGTCTTGGCTGATCAGTAACTTCTGGTGGTTCTTTCTAATATTGTCTTAAAACACAATGTAGGTCCTTCTCGTCGCAGTGATTTACAGTCTCTGGGCTACTGTCTGCTGTCCTGGATGACTGGACTTCTACCATGGAGTGATTCTGCTCAAACTGGCTCAGCAATCTCAGCTGAGAAGGAGAGGTAACACAGTTGTACACATTTATTCATCTGGAGCTCACAATGAGATGTTTCATAATTCCAAACAAACACACAAATTTTAACACATTGTGATAAATTAAAACATTTTATCTACGATAATTTTGCACAGGCCACATTTATATTTTTTCCATAAAAAGTTAGATTCAGATTAAATAAAGATTAAGTATACTTTAAAATGTGCAAGTGTGAGTTTGCTTAAACTAAGAATATTAATAAAGTGACATATGGCCATACTTCTGCACTCAAGTGTTGTTTTCTTAAATGAAAAAAGTAATTAATTCCTAAAAGGTTATAAAATGTAATGTAAGTATTGCTTGTGTTGGTAAGCAGTGCTGTTTCTTTCTGAATAGGTACTTGACTGATGTTCCTGGACTAATGAGCTGCTGCTTTAAAAAGAAGAAAGTTTCAGGTGTGTGATTTAGAATTTATGGATGAAGGATGTACAGTGGTACCTTGAGATACGAGTTTAATTTGATCTGTAACAGAGCTTGTAAGTCAGTCAACTTGCATATCAAACAAATTTCTCCTATTTAAAATAAATGAAATAGATTTAATTCGTTCCAGCCCTGTGAAACATCCCCAAACCATCCTAAATTACGGACAAAAAGACATGTTTTGAATTAAGAAACACATATATACAGTGGGGAAAAAGTATTTGGTGAGCCACTGATTGTGCAAGTTCTACTACTTAGAAAGTTGAGAGAGGTTTGTAATTTTCATCATAGGTACACTTCAACTATGAGAGACAAATGAAAGAAAAAAAATCCAGGAAATAACATTATAGGATTTTTAAAGAATTTATTTGTAAATTATGGTGGAAGATAAATATTTGGTCAATAACAAAAGTTCAACTCAATACTTTGTAACATGGCAATGACAGAGGTTTAACGATTCCTGTAAGCCTTCACCAGGTTTGCACACACTGTAGCTGGAATTTTGCCTTATTCCTCCATGTAAATCTCCTCTAAAGCCGTGATGTTTTGGGGCTGTTGCTGGGCAACATGAACTTTCAGCTCCCTCCACAAATTATCTAGGCCACTCCAGGACCTTTACAGAGCCACTCCTTCACTGCCGGAGCAGTGTATTTGGGATAATTTTCATGCTGGAAGACCCAGCCACGTTTCATGTTCAGTGCTTTTACAGATAGAAGGAGGTTTTGGCTTACAATCTCACGATACATGGCCCCATTCATTCTTTCCTTAACACGGATCAGTCATGCTGTCCTCTTTGCAGGAAAACAGCCCCAAAGCATGATGTTTCCACCCCCATGCTTAACAATAGGTATGGTGTTCTTGGGATGCAACTCAGCATTCTTTTTCCTCCAAACATGGCGAGTGGACTTGAGTACCAAAAAGCTATATTTTGGTCTCATCTGACCACATGACCTTCTCCCATGCCTCCTCTGGTCATTGGCAAACTTGAAATAGGCCTGGACCTGTGCTGGCATGAGCAGGGGGACCTTGAATGCCCTGCATGATTTTGAACCATGATGGCATAGTGTGTTACTAATGGTTCTCTTTGACACTGTGGTCCCAGCTCTCTTCAGGTCATTGATCAAGTCCTCCTGTATAGTTCGGGGCTGAGTCCTGACCTTTCTCAGAATCATCCTTACCCCATGAAGTGAGATCTTGCATGGAGCCCCAGACAGTCATCTTGTGTTTCTTCCATTTCTAATAATTGTGCCAACAGTTGTTGCCTTCTCACCAAGCTGCTTGCCTATTGTCCTGTAGCCCATCCCAGCCTTGTGCAGGTCTAAAATTTTGTCCCTGTTGTCCTTAGAAAGCTCTTTGGAGTGTGATTGATTGAAAGTGTGGACAGTTGCCTTTTATAGACATAAGTTCAAACAGGTGCAATTAATACAAGCAATTAGTGTAGAATAGGAGGGCTTCAGCTGGCTTCTTAAAGAAGAACTAACAGGTCTGTAAAAGCCAGAATTCTCGCTGGTTGTTTATGACCAAATACTTATTTTCCACCATAATTTACAAAAAAAATCTTTAAAAATCCTACAATGTGATTTCCTGGATTTTTTTTCTCATTTGTCTCTCATAGTTGAAGTGAACCTATGATAATGACAGACCTCTCTCGTCTTTCTAAGTAGGAGAACTTGCACAATCGGTGGCTGACCAAATACGTTTTTTCCACACTGTATACACTTTACCAATGCATAACAAAATATTTCAATTTCAGATTTCAATAAATATTAGTGTAAAATAATTTTTGGGGAATTCTCGCTGAAGCATTTTAAATTTGCAGGGAATTCGATGAGCGCGGTACTGTGTAGATGCGTAGTGCGCGCTGTACAGTAAAAGTTCTCTTCTCCCATTTCACTTCAGCATCCGACTGCTGCCAAGAAATTCAGCTGGCTGAAGAATGGGATGCCATAGTTCATTCTTTGCAGTTCAATACAAAACATTTTTCACTCAGAAGCTGAAGATGTTCAGGGCCGGCGCACGCAGGCGGATGACGGGTTCTGAAAGGCTGGGTCTTTCTTCTGTGCTATTTTATATATTATATATGTTAAATATTCTATTTAACATAATTACTGAATGTGTATTATTAAAATTAAATAGGTTTAAGGGTTTAAAATATTTTTACTATAATTTTTTTTCAAAAAGAAGGAGTACAGCGCACGAGGTTGGACTTGATTCTGTGGTAGAAAGAATGAGTCTCCACATGTTCATGGCCGGCGTGCGCGCACGCAGATGACTAGTCTGCACAAAATAATAATAACAGTATTTAACATAATTACTGTATGTATGTTATTAAAATTAAAAAGGTTTAAGAGTTTAAAATATTTTTACTATAATTTTTTTTCCAAAAAGTATGCAAGAAGGAGTACAGCACATGAGATTGGACTTGATTCTGAGGGTAACACGTGAGAAAGAATGAGATGCAGGTGTTGTGCTGCCCATACTGGACCTTTGCGGCAACTAACAGCAGCCACTCGAATCTTGAAATTTCGCTCAAATCTCGAACAAAAATATGGACGGAGTCGCAGCTCGTGTTTAAAAAAAAAATTGTATGTTGGTCTGCTTGTATCCCAAGGTACCACTGTACTGTAATTTTTGTTTATTACAGTTTTTCATATACAGGCTACACATACAAGAGATCACAATAGAAGGAGACATTTCTTGGGCTTTGTATGTGTCTGTAGGTGCATTGCAGGGCTACTTATCTAAGGCAATGGACCTGCACTACACTGAGAAGCCTGATTATTCACTTCTGAAAGCTGGGTTTAGTGAGGCTTTGCAGAAGATGGGTGGGACATTAGGAGAGCCACTGAGTTGCAGGTAATACAAACAACATTTTTTTGTAACCCCCTAACCCCCCCGTTGTACTCTTTATGTTCTGTATGTTGTATGTCCTCAAGTGACACTTACTGCTTTCCAGGCTGCCATTGTAAATAAGAATTTCTTCTTCAGATCAGAATCAGAAGTACTTTAATGATCCCAGTGGGAAATTACAAGTTGTCACAGTTTCTCCATTAGTATAATAGAATAAGAATTAAATAAAAAAAGAATAGAATATATTTACAGAGAATAAAATAAACACACTAAATTTGAGTACTTTTATTTAAACATCAGTAAAAAAATCTGTAAAACCAATATATACACATTTAAATGTGGTTTGTGGGTGTGTATGTAAATTTGTAATATGTGCTCATTTACATTCCTCAGTAACACAATAAAGTGACAGTGTCTGTGATGGTGAATAAATCTGGATTAAGTGAAACCATAGAATTGAGGGAGGAGTTATAGAGTTTGATGGCCACAGGTAAGAATGACCTCCTGTGGTGCTCTGTGGTGGATTTAAACTAGGGTGTCCAGATCTGAGGTGATGAAAAAGAGGACACCTTGGTTGGGGGGGGGAAAAGAAGATGTATTACTGAATGTGTCTCTCCAGTGTGCTGTAGAGTGGATGAGAGACATTGTCCATAATGGCCCGCAGCTTAGAGAGCATCCTCCTCTCTGTTAATGTCAACAGAGAGTCCAGCTCAACACCGAGCACATCACCAGCCTTACGAATCAGTTTATTCAGTCTGTTGGCATCAGCCACCCTCAGTCTGCTGCCCCAGCATGCAACAGCATATAGGATCGCACTTGCCACCACAGACTCATAAAAGATCTTTAGCATGGTCCAACAGATGTTAAAGGACCTCAGGTGCCTCAGAAAATAAAGACGACTTTGGCCCTTTTTATGTAGAGGGCATCATTGTTCGTAGCCCAGACCAGTTTATTGTCAATGTGAACTCCAAGATATTTGTAGTCCTCCAGTGTCCACACTGACCCCCCTGATGGAAATAGGGGTCACCCAGCACCTTGTCCCTCCTCAAGTCCACAACCATTTCCTTTGTCTTTGTCACATTAAGCAGCTGATTTTTTCCAGCATCTTCATGTACTCCTCCTCATCACCCCTGCTGATACATCCAACTACTGCCGAGTCATCAGAAAACTTCTGAAGGTGGCAAGTCTCTGTACAGTAGCTGAAGTCTTTTGTGTAGAGGGTGAAGAGGAACGGAGCATGGACTGTTCCCTGTGGAGCCCCAGTGTTGCTGACCATTCTGTCTGACACACAGTGCTGCAGGCATACAAACTGTGGTCTGCCTGTCAGGTAGTCTACAATCCAGAACACCAGGGGGGCGTCCACCTGCATTGCAGTCAGCTTGTCATCCAGATGAGCAGGCCAGATAGTGCTGAATGCACTGGAGAAGTAAAAAAACATGATCATCACAATGCTGGCCAGTTTATCCAGGTGGGCATAGATGATACAGCAGGTAGATGATGGCGTCCTTGACTCCCAAACGGGGCTGATAGGCGAACTGGAGAGGGTCCAGAAGTGGTTGAACCATGGGCCAGAGCTGTTCCAGGACGATTCTCTCCATGGTCTTCATGATGTGGGACGTCAGTGGGTCATGGTGTCTTTGAAACGAGAACAATGCAGGACGTCTTCCACATCACGGGGACCCTCTGGAGACTCAGACTCATACTGAAGACATGGTGCAGGACTCCACACAGCTGATCCACACACACTTTAAGCACCCTAGGAGGTATCCCATCAAGTCCTGTAGCCTTGTTCATGTGGAGTCTCCATAGCTGTCTTCTCACCTGGTCAGCAGTTAGGCTCACTGTGTAGGTGACATGTGGAGGAGGGGTGTAAGGAGGAGGGTAAGCCATCAGGGGCATAAAGGAGTGTGTGAGCAGTAGAGTGGTCTGAACCAGCAGCAAGAGAGAAGGTGGACAGAGCCTGCAGTGTCAAATCTGTTAAAGAACAGATTTAACTCATTTGTCCTAACCACACTGTCCTCTACACCTCTGTTGCTGCTGGACCTGAAGCCTGTGATGGCTTTCATCATCCTCCTCCATGACTTAATGACTTGCCTCATTAAATTAAAGGTTAACAAAATAAATAAAATATTTGGTGTTCGTCTGATTTTCAGGGATGTTTTGATGGATTGAATTTTGGTTGTATTGGCAAGGACCTGGCCATATGATATGCATCATGATACAGGGGTAATGATTCAATATATTGTGATGGTGTAAAACTAATGTTAGGAAAACTGTCATAGGATGTATGGACACATTTATAATGGAGCATCACCAAGAATCAAAAGTATCGAAGATTCAATACCCACATTTGAGTATCAATTCTAAACACTTTCAGCACTTTTTAATATAAATATAAAATGTTGTAATATAACAGGTTGGATAAACTGAATGTGTAGAAATGTAAATATTAAAAGGTAAACATTTAGCTTTAAAGACAATGATGTGCTTTTAATTTATAGCCAGAGTAACGATTAGGTATCAAGAATTATGTCAAATTTTGGTATCTGGTACAACTCTAATTTACAAAAGCCTTAACCACTCAGAGGGAATTGAAGAATATATTTAATGTCTGAATAAAACGCACAGAACACATATGAAAGGATATTGACATAGATGTGGATGTCCGGGGTTTAAACTTAATACAAAATGAACCCTGTCTGCCACCAATCTTTGCTTATAAACTATTAATTAAAAAGCCATGTTTTTGAGAGTTGATAGAGTATCACAAAATATAGTATTGCGATACTGAAGTGTATCAGTATTTTCAACTTTTTTTTTTGTCTTTTCACAGGTAAAAGATGTGAAGAACAGGAAGTTTGCATCTGACCCTCTCACAGTGGATTTAATATCAGAAACTGTTTACTTTTAGAGGTGTGCTTTTAATAGCCATATTTTAATAGTGTGTTTTCAGAGTTTTTACTATATGTAAGATTCACCCCACAAGTTACACCACTGAGCTTGTTTGTTTTAACCCTCACTGGGGAAAGTTCAAGTAAGAAGTTTTATAGTACGAGTCCATGCTTTCAGTCACTTTCATTGTTTTTTGTATGTGCTAACACTTGGGTATTCATTTGAAATTAAACCATAATTATTACAAATTGCATTGTGTTATTTTCTTATGTACTGTTTTGAAAGCATCATAATTCATCTTAATGAGATTAATAATGAAAATTTAGATCAGTGTTTCTTAATCCTGCTGACCTACTGTTTCACTTTTTACCTTTGTTTCAACACACGATTCAGCTTATCAACTAATTGATATGGGTAAGTTGGGCATGGCAATACTACATCCCAGAATAAGAAATATTGCAAGGCAACAGGATTATGAAACTCTGGTTTGGGCCATATATGTCAGACTAGTCCTTGTGGGCCACAGGACAACAGTGTTTTACATAACAGACATTACATTAATGCTGCTGCCTTATATCTACACTCATTGTCCATTTTAGCTCCACTGAGCATATAGGTGCACTTTGTAGTTCTATAGCTACAGACTGTAGTCCATCTGTAGCTCTGTATACTTTGTTCATCTTCAATGGTCAGGACCCTCGGGAGCAGGTATTTTTTGGGGTGGTGGTTCATTCTCAGTATGACAGTGACACTGATGAACCAACACAAGCTACTGGTCTCTGAATTTACACTGGTGGAACAAAGTTGGTGTGTCTGAGTGGACACTTTAAATTTCCAGCAGTTCACACACTAACACACCACCACCATATCAATGGCACTTCACTGCTGCAAATGATCTTCCACCCAAAAGATATATGGGTGAATAAAGTACACATAGAAACAAATGGATTAACGTCTGTAATGGAAGAACTACAAAGTCCACTAATATAGTGTATCTATAGGGGGCGCCCGAGCTGCACTGATGTTTTGAGTCCAGGCGGAACTTAAGTGCAGTAATCTGGTTTTCTGCACGGACTGAAAACATGCGCGGACTGCGCAAGTTTAGCGAGAAGTAATTTAAAAATATTCTGTTTTAGGCACCAAAACAGAAAATTACAACAAAAATCACTTAAAACAATTTCTGTCAATGCAAATAAGCAGAACTCTGAACCAATCCTTTCTTTTGACGGTTTTAGCTGAAAAATCTCGAGAATTGCAGGTAAATGTAATATTTTAAACCAAAATAAAAATAGCAATATTTTGACCTATGAAGCTGGTTATTAACTACACACGCTTTTAAAATGCTTGGTAACTGATATTTAATAGTGCTGTTCAAAGATGAATCGGTTAATTGTGATTAATTGCATTATATTGAGTAGCTAATCGTGTGGTAAATTTTTTTTTTTTGCTTTCTGTGTTTAAAAAATCAGTACTTAATGTCAGAATAATAGACTTCAATGAAATGTAATTGTGAATATGCAATAATACAATAACATTATTTTACAATATAATATTTCAGCCAAACACTAAACTATGTTTTGTTTCTGGCTTTAGTACATGCAGCACTAGGTTCTGGTGTCTGCTCTGTGGTCAGACCCATTATGCGGCAGTTCCGGAGAGCTGAAACCGAGCCATGGATCGAGCGACTCATTCAAAACTACCAGGAACCCCAACAAGACCTCAGCCTGAGAGCACATGTTATTGGGGTAAGACAGACATGTTGCTGTTTACAGAATGAATGTTTGTAAGCTTGTGATCCACTCTTAACCACTGCAGTAAGTCTCTACAACAAGTCTCCTTAATCTCCTGCTGGCTGAACTGTGCTTGATTACATCAATATACTGATTATTACACTTTTTTGTTCATACACTTTTATAATCTGCCACGGTTTCTTTTTTTGTCTGTAATCACTCCTGCTGCTGTCACATTGAGAAAGACATTATCTCTTATTTCTATAACCTCTGTCATTCATTATTCATTAAACTGTGACGGAGGTTGTGAAGCTGCACAATGGATCATTTACTGATGTTAATTGATAGAAAAACAAATGTATTTTTATTGGATTCATTATAATGACATTTTGACCAGCAGATAATTTTTTGGCCTGTTTTTAAGATCTGGAACAAAACATTGTTTTTTAAACTAGCTCACAAGATATCAGCTATTTTTGATGAATAAACATATAATTAAATATGTTGAGGTGGCTAAGACTTTTGTGCAGTACTCTCTATACATGCACAAGCATATATTAAAAAAAATATTTCTCTGTCTCTCCCTCCTTCCATATGTACACACATATATGTGTGTGTATGTGTATATATATATATATATATATATATATATATTGTGTGTGTGTGTGTGTAAAATCAGTTTGAACCTTTATGTTGTCCCTTGGGATAACAATTTCTATCTATCTGTCTGTCCACCTATCTGTCTATCTAGGTGAGTGACTTGAGTGACTCTGTGCAGACAGATGAGAGCGATGTCTGCATGCTGTTTCTGTCTGATGCCACTGTTTTTATCCCAGCAGTGCTGAGTGCAGCCGCCTGGGAACGTATGCAAGAGTGAGTACAAGTTCCACACACTTGTTAAGTATATGTTATTATGACACCACTGACTAAACACCTGAGTCCTCAGGTTATCATTTTAGACCATCATCATCCTCCTCAGACTACATTCTTAAATAACCCAAAGCATACCTTCTCAAATGTACAATACAACCGAAATATCAAGCCTATGTGCTTAAAGTCCCTGGGAACATGTACAGTGAGGAAAATAAGTATTTGAACACCCTGCGAATTTGCAAGTTCTCCCACTTAGAAATCATGGAGGGGTCTGAAATTTTCATCTTAGGTGCATGTCCACTGTGAGAGACATAATCTAAAAGAAAAAATCCAGAAAACACAATGTATGATTTTTAAATAATTTATTTGTGTGTTACTGCTGCAAGTATTTGAACACCTGCCAATCAGCAAACATTCTGGCCCTCAAAGACCTGTTAGTCCGCCTCTAAAAAGTTCACCTCCACTCCACTTATTCTAAATTAGAAGCACCTATTTGAGGTCGATAGCTGCATAAAGACACCTGCCCACCCCACACAATCAGTAAGGCTCCCAAATACTAACATGGCTAAGACCAAAGAGCTGTCCAAAGACACCAGAGACAAGATTGTAAACCTCCACAAGGCTGGAAAGGGCTACGAGGTTTAAAGTCATGCATGGCAAGGAAGGTTCCCCTGCTTAAATCAGCACACGTCCAGGCCCGTCTTAAGTTTGTCCATGACCATTTGGATGATCCAGAGGAGTCATGGGAGAAAGTGCTGTGGTCAGATCAGACCAAAATAGAACTTTTTGGTTTTAATTCTACTCGCCATGTTTGGAGGGTGAAGAATGATGAGTACCATCCCAAAAACACCCTCCCTACTGTGAAACATGGGGGTGGAAGCATCATGGTTTGGGGGTGTTTTTCTGCACATGGGACAGGACGACTGCACTGTATTAAGGAGAGGATGACCGGGGCTATGTATTGTGAGATTTTGGGGAACAACCTCCTTCCCTCAGTTAGAGCATTGAAGATGGGTCGTGGCTGGGTCTTCCAACATGATAATGACCCAAAGCACACAGCCAGGATAACTAAGGAGTGGCTCCGTAAGAAGCATATCAAGGTTCAGGAGTGGCCTAGCCAGTCTCCAGACCTAAACCCTATAGAAAGTCTTTGGAGGG
>BRDA01060630.1:31499-43474 GCA_036984385.1 Crenuchus spilurus
TAAATGTAAATTCGTCAAAATAGTAAAGATGAACATTTCAGACCCCTCCATGATTTCTAAGTGGGAGAACTTGCAAATTCACAGGGTGTTCAAATACTTATTTTCCTCACTGTACATGTAAAGTTTAAACAAACTGAAATATGATAAAACTGCTTAAACGTAAATTAAGTTTTGGTCATCAGTTTGTGATCTTAACATGCATGATTAACCACCCACTGTGACTCAAGTGAAAAGTGAAAATTCACTAAAAACCCAACCTGTTTAATTTATATTGTAGAAGAAAAAAGAAAGAAATCACAAATATAGGTTCCTTGGGGCCTAAAACAAAACAAGACATTATAGGGGATGTGAGGGATGAGAAGAGCTGAAGAATTTCTGAACAGATACAGCTTTTCAAACCATCATTGTCATTTTCATGTCATTGATGTCAATGTTTCTCAAACATAAAATCTGTATTTCATGTTAGACTGGAAGAAAGGGAGACGTTTTCAGGACTGGATAACACAACAGTGTCTGTGAGAAAATTCCAGCTGAAATTCCACATGGACCCTGAACTGGTAGAGTTGAAAGAGTTAATACAGAGACCAATATTAACTATATTGCTATAACTTAATTATAGCACAGGAGTGCAGCAGTGAAACATTTATGCAGTTTCTAACATTTCATATGATTTATTTAATCATTTTTATCTTTTCAGTTGTGTACAACAGAAAGTAATCTTTTTAATCTTCACAAGTATTTTTGTTCTTGTTTATTTTGCCATTTCAGACATCTTGTCAGTTTTACTTGACTATCAATCAGTTAATCAGTGTGGGCAGGGTCACCAGGCATTACCGCCCCCCTAGCTGGTAAGACAATCTTAATTCTCTTACAATAGAACTAATATTACATTTCGAAGTTAATGTATACTAATATTTACAATCTGTACTTTTTGCCTCAACTGCTTGTTTGCTGCTGTTTCATGTTAAATGTATTTTAGTAGCAGTGATCTTTACTTTATCTTCATTATGATTGCCTTGTTAAAGATTAAATTAATGCGCTAATCTTCAGTCATAAACTTTACATGCACATCCACACAAATGAGCCAGAATATAATAAGCACCTCCTTGTATCTACACTCATTGTCCATTTTAGCTCCACTGACCATACAGGTGCACTTTGTAGTTCTACAATTACAGACTGTAGTACATCTATTTCTCTGTGTTCTTTGTTACACCAAGTTCTACAGTGTTCAATACCCCACAGAGCAGCTATTATTTGGGTGGTGAATTATTTTCAGTGACGCTGATGTGGTGGTGGTGTGTTGGTGTGTGTTGAGTGGATCAGACCCAGCAGAGCTGCTGGGGATGTTTAACACTGTGTCCACTCACTGTCCACTCTATTAGACACACATACCTTGTTGGTCCACCTTGTAAGTCAGAGACACCAGCTCAGCACAGTTGTGTTTTTACATTAGTGGTCACAGGATGCTGTTGACTGCTTACTTGACTTTTCTCAGCCTAACATTGACACTGAGGTGTTTAAAAACATCAGGAGCTCTGCTATAGCTGATACACTCTAACACACCACCACGACGTCAGTGTCACACCTGCTCATTGAAGAACAGGGTGAACAAAGTATACAGATAAACAGATGGACTACAGTCTGTAATTGTAGAACTACAAAGAGCACCTGTAAGCTCAGTGGAGCTGAAATTAACAATGAGTGTAGATACAATGGGGTGGTTTTAATGATATGGCTGAGCGGCGTAAAAGTGTATATTATAATGTTAAATATGACAGATGAGATAAGTCGCTGTAAGCCTTGACCTGAAGTGCTTATCTCTGTTTTTATCTTTCAGCACAACGCTGCCCTCAGTCAAGCAACAAATTCTAAAAACATGGCGGTAGGTGTGTTTTCTGTTTAGCTTGTGAGTGCTAGTGTCACAGTGGCAACAGTTGATGGTATATGTCATAATTTCCGTTTTTCACTTCAGATCCCTAATGAAGGAGTGTTCAGTCAGCTCTCTGAACTCACAGACAGGTTGGTGTCACACATGACTGAACTCTCTTGTTCACAGTCAGTAACCTCTTCAATAGCATGGACTCTCCTCCTTACTTACATTCAGAATTTTGGAATGTATGTGATATGGGTGTATATGTGCATCATTTTGCCTGTTTTGTGCTGCCCATTAATTCTTCAAATAAACCACAAAACTGCCATTACTTTTTTTTGATTAAACGAAAAAAGTTTCAGAATTTCATTGATGTTTGAGTCCCAAACAAATTGAACTGAGCACTCTGTTTCTGTCCTACTGAAGGGCACCCTACGTAATGTCCGTTCAGTGTTCTGCAGTCTTAAAAGTGATTTCTGGCACTAAAAATCTAAAAGCTCCCACAATTTTAGTGTTTAACAGTAAATTGTAAGCATGAGTTAATATATTACAAATAATAAAACAATGTCTGCTCATTTAAAGGGTTCATTCCATGTAGTTGCTACAGAGTATTTAAGCATAAACATTCAGAGAGAAAATGTTAAAAATGCAGTGGTCTCTTAAACCTACTTGCTTAAGCACATGTACACTTATTCACTTGTCAGCATTTTGGGACATTA
Organism: Crenuchus spilurus; assembly: GCA_036984385.1. Taxonomy (NCBI): domain Eukaryota; kingdom Metazoa; phylum Chordata; class Actinopteri; order Characiformes; family Crenuchidae; genus Crenuchus; species Crenuchus spilurus. The sequence continues at coordinate 34,092 of BRDA01060630.1, forward strand.
CATACTTTGTGTAGATAGAAACAAAGTGCTCAAAGAAGCTTCTCATATTTCAGGATTCTCTCTTTCTTGTCTAATGGGGGCGTGGCACAATGACATTATAATGGACATACTGAATGATGCAATGGAGAGTATAACCACACCCACTGGTTGTCGCCCAGGTGTGGCCACTTCTACGCAATGGCACAGAGAGCGACTTTGCTGCAAGGTAAGGGCTTTGTCTATAACTACCAAGTGGCACCATCTGTCAGCAGACTCTATAAACAAATGACTGTGTACGTGCTCATTTTTTTTTTCCAGGATGAAGAGTGTTTCAGCGCTCCAGCGTCTCATCTCCTTATCCCAGAGGAGCAGAGGGAGCTGTTGACAGCTCATCCAGGTACTGTCTGCTGTCTAATTAATTGCTCCTTATTATTAAAATCCCTTGGGAATTCCACCAGACGTGTGTATAAGGCTCACAATGCCTGTGTTTTTCCCTTAAATGTTCCTGTGCCCAGGTGCATCTTGGGGGAGTGACACTCTGAGTGGATTGGTGCCACCTCATGTAGATGACGTAATGACGAACCAGCCAATCGGTGGACAGGACCAGGATCGAGACTCGCCTACCTCAGCTTTTGATAGGCCAGTCGATTTGGAACATCCCAGCCTGGACCACACGAGACCAGGTAGGAGACGAGCAGTGATGCGGAAATGCTGAGGAGAGTAAATACTGCTCCAGGGAGCTTATTGCGCTGTTATTGTATTTTCCCCTTCCCGTTTCTTAGAGGTCTGGTGTGGCAGAGGAGGAGAGTGTAGGGAGGAAGGGAGCCCGTGGGATATGTTCTGTCCTGCCTCTGACCTGTTAGGAACCCCATCCACCTCCTCAGAGAGTAATTTTCTTTCTACTCTCGTCATTCAACACGCACTTCTGCACAATAACACAAACGAAGGATGTAACAGATTGCTAGTGCGTCTGCAAAATTTAGGATGAAAAAGTTCATTAGGGTTCATTAAGTTATTATTTACATAATTTATATATATGATAATGATCGAATTGTAATGAACTCCAAATGAAATATTCTAAATATTTGAGATTCTGGATTTCTGATTTTCATGAATTTCATTACTGATATGTCACTTTAAATGTTAGGAATATAAAATATTACCTTTCTCAGTGAAATTGAGCACAAACATTTTCACAATGTTCCATTTTTAATATAGGACTATGTTTACATTCTGCCAAAGTGAAATTTTTAATAAGGAAGTTAATATTCAGTTAATATACCTTATCATCACACTTCTAAGCTTTATCATCTCTTTTTTATAATAAAAAAATATCTTTTGTTGCTGATAACTAGTAACCAGTAATTTATACTGGGTAATGTTTAAGCTTTTTCCAGCACCACAAAAATGATATCATGTGAAATAATCTTAAACGTAGTCTCACTGTCTAATTTTTGTCATATTGGTAATGTTCTGAGCTTATTAGAAGACAAATTAATATCTAACTTGTAGGGTTGTCACAATACCAGAATTTAGATTTTAATACCAATACCAAGTGTAGTATCACAATAATCAGTACAAATTCAATACTCTGGCTATAAAATAACTCTCATCAGGGTCTATAATGCTAAATGATTAATTGATAGAACACCGACAAATTTCTACATTTTTACAGTGTAACTAACATGTCTGTTCTTTTTAAAATATATCTATAATCCACATACAACTGTTCAGTTTTCAGCAAAATACAGTCAAATATGCTGCCAAAATAGTAATGAAAGAGTATAAAATGTATAGCCAAGTGTAAGGATGGAAAATTTTAGATGCTTTTGATACCTCAGTCCAGCAGTGACCATGATGTGTTTAAAACATCAGCTCTAATATTTGGTTTAGGTAACTTTGTTAAGTAAAACCAGTATACCAATATAACAATATAAGTTTACTTAGTAAAATTACTTAAAACTAGTGAAAGACCAATTAATCTGTTGGCTAATGAATTGAGGCGATTATAGTTGCTTTTAGAAAATTGTCATTGGCCACAGGTGGAGGCAGCTTCACATCAGTAGCAGCTGTAAAACAATGTTAGCGCTCCCCTTAGTGTCAATTTCACCATTTTATAGGGAGGTAAAAACCTGTGTGATAGACCCATAATTTCATGTCAAGTCAACAATATTTTTTTTGCATTTACATTTTCTGAAATGCAAAAATATCAGCATTATCAGCATTTGTCAGTTGAATAATCTAATAATAAGCATACAAAAATGGTCTAAATGAGAAATACTAGATATTTAGACTATATATATATATATGATGATTTCACTTGTTAATATACAGGGTGTTCAATTTGCTTCTTTACCCAAACAATGGTGAATAACTTTAAAACTAATCTAGTTTTAAAAAAAGATCTGGTGATGAAATTTGGATTAATATACCTCAGTTTGTGTGAAAAAGACATGTTACAGCATGCAGTTTTTTTTCTATTGATTAGGTGGTGATGTGGTCTGCGTGGAGATTTACTCTTTTTGCTTTCTTTTTCCAGTCATCTGAATGGAGTTTGTTATCCAGTATGTTCACACCATTAACATTGCCTCCTGTCCTGTCTACTGATCCATTATACAACACTTCCTCCTGTACTATGCACTGATCCATTATACAACACTTCCTCCTGTCCTCTGCACTGATACATTATAATACACTTTCTCCTGTCCTGTGCACTGATACATTATACAACACTTCCTCCTGTACTGTGCACTGATACATTATGCAACACTTCCTCCTCTGATACATTATACAACACTTCCTCCTGTACTGTGTGCCGATACATTATACAACACTTCCTCCTGTACTGTGGACTTATACATTATGCAACACTTCCTCCTGTACTGTGCACTGATACATTATAAAACACTTCCTACTGTACTGTGTGCCGATACATTATACAACACTTCCTCCTGTACTGTGCACTTATACATTATACAACACTTCCTCCTGTACTGTGCACTGATACATTATGCAACACTTCCTCCTCTGATACATTATACAACACTTCCTCATGTCCTGTGCACTGATACATTATACAACACTTCCTCCTGTACTGTGCGCCAATCCATTATACAACACTTCCTCCTGTCCTGTGCACTGATGCTTTATGCACAGATCACTGCACAATTCTCATTGTGAAATAACCAACTTCCTGTGCTGTGTCCATGAATATAACTGAAAACTTTAATGTCTCACTGCAGCAGCGACTGATGGAGATGGCTGGACAGGCGCCGGCCTCCACTCAGACGGCTGATACATTAGATATTAGGCAGATATTAGTCATCAGAAATTAACAACCATCTACCTGTACTGTAATCATACATGTCAAGTCTTTTCAGACTGAGGTTTATTTAATAACTATTTCATCACCATCTTCATCAGTATTAAAGTTATTCACAGACCTTTGAGTTATTAAGAATAAAGAGACTTTGTCATCATACTTGCGTATAACAAAATTTTGTTTGACAGCTTCCCAAGCAATACAGTAAATACACATGCCAACAAATTTACAGATTAAAAACAACAAATAACTATAAACTGTAAGAGAATTTATTTTATAGTTAATTTTAAAATAGCCTGGTAAGTCATCACGTTTCAGAGTTCCATGGTGTGAAAAAAGTGTAGAACACATGCATCAAACAAGCTAAAAAGAATCAAATGTGAGAAGCTGAATATTGCAGATATGTGGATTGTGTAATTCATTAAGTATTAACCTCTTATTGTGCTTTATATTGTTAAATATTTAAAGAGTTTATTTTGCTGTAAAAAGATTTCATTCTGTTGTCTTTAGTCAGTATAGATCCCCTCTCACAGAAGGAGAGTCAGTCACTGCTACCCACAGTCCCTCAGGTGCCCATGGCAACAAGCACCCAGGTCCAATGTTCCTATCCTGGCAAAGAAGAGACATCAGGGAGTAGCATTGCACCCTATCAGAGACCGGCTCCATGTCTGCTCAGCTCCACCCACGCAAGTGACAAGACCACTACAGACCAAGACAAGCAACAAACACAAAGTCCACCAACATGGGTTGTGAAGGCTCCAGCGCTGTCCACCCCAGACACCTCCCCAGGGAACCCTCACCTCAAACGTATCTTCCCACCTGCCAAAAAGGGCAGAGTACGTGCTCATATTCACTTCTTATAGCAGGGGAGGTCGGGTGTGTTTAAACAAACATGATTCAAATAATTGCTAATTGCCAGGTTTAGTGATTGTATTTGAGCAAACGGGACTGTTGGCGACCGATCCAGATATTAAACATGCTAGATACTTGTCCGGGGATTACAAAGCATCTTGGATCACACATAGTGACATGGCGAAGGTCAATTTGCCTCTGTCCTGAGGCTTTTGTTTGCAATGTCCAAAAAAAGCAGCATACTAGAAAATCAGGCTAAAATTGTGTAGTTTTACCTAGCCTTAGAGAACCACCTTTAAACAAGGCTGCCCAGTCCTGGTCCTAGAGATAAACCACCCTACAGTCTTTAGCTCCAACCTTAATCTACCACACCTGATTCAGGTAATGAAGAACTTCAGGGTCATCTGACTAACACGGTCAGGTGTGTTGGATTTGAATTGTCCATTGTGGCAGATCTCCAGGACCAGGACTGGACACCCCTGCCTTTTCACTCAGCTGATTTAATATTAACTGTATTATGTCCCCTTTCCTTGTAGCCTCAGATGCATTCAGATGGCAGTGCTTTCTCTTACACATATGAGCCCTCTTCACAGGTTATCTCAGCACTCAGTCAGTACAAGTAAGTAAAACCCCAGTAACATACAACATCAAAAAATTATTTTTTGGCTCTTTTTGAATGGCATTAGTTCACATTTCTAAATTTTTTGTATAGAAATGGAAACAAGGTGTCGTTTCAGTTTGAAATTTGACTTATTTTGCTATGTTTCCAAACCAGAGTTTGACACCAGCTACCTAAAATATAATTTACTGTTGGCATAACAAAAAAATGTTTTAAGGTGCTTGTTACACTCAGCACCTTTACCATCAAGAGACCTCATACACACAGTCCAACTATTACTGTCTTCTGCTTTCTTTATAACTTCTCTGTCAATAGAGTTTATGTATTATATAATTATACAAAAACATCCACCTCACAGACTGTAAACGTCACTTCTGCTGTTCATGTACAGTAATTGCACTGTCAATTTAGAAGAGTATTTTTTTTATTTATATAAAACCATCTACCTCAAACACTGTAAACTTCACATCTGCTGCTTCTGTAAATGTTGTAGATTGAAATGTGTTTTGCTGCTTGGGAAGAGTCACAATGTACTCGCTTATAGTGACAATAAAGTGTTTTATTCTCTTGTTAGACATATGAAAAATTTCAACATTTTTCATGATTAATGATCAATACTTTTGTACTAATGCATCTGCAAAAATTGTGAAAAAGTTCATTTTTGTTCATAAAATTTTAAATGGTAAACTCATATTTTATATTAATTGCAGTGTCAATTCAGCCTTTTTTATGTTGATACTATTTGAATAGTAGTTTATTTGAGATTTACTCAAAATGAGATTCTGATAATTAATCTTATTAAAGATTCTGGATAGAAGCTATAAGCCATACTGATCAACGTTAAAACAAAGACTTAAAATGTCACTTTACATGTAATGAATATTAAGTATTTGACAGTTTTCCTTTTTAAATTAAATTATGAACACAATTAACTTTTTCTTAATATTGTATTTTTGGAAATGAAATTTAGTATATCTTCTTTGTGTTCTGTAATATAAATGGGTGTTGGAAGAGTAGCGTTCAACACCTGGGGTTTGCTGACTTAAGTGTGTGTGTGTGTGTGTTTAGGGTCCCAGAGCAGCTGGTGCAGTGGGCGGTGGCTTATCTTGGGACACCTCAGGGTTCACCTGTTTCCAGCAGCAGAAATGAGCTGAGAGAAAAGGCACTGACACAAAGACAGAAAATTCCAAGCTGAAAACTATATGGCTGACTTTACACATTTAACAAATAGGTAAATGTTTCAAGTTGCATGTAGCATAATTTTCATGCATCTTGATGTTTAATTTTGTGTCATACATTTCAGGCAACCAAAATTGCTTGAAATTTGCACTGTATAAGGTCAGCCTAATACATACAAATAATTTGCAAGTTGGCAATATGTGTTCTTTGCGTGTTAGTTATTTTTATTATAAAAAAAGTTACATTATTTAAGTTGGTAATAAAATTTACTGTTCAGATTAATCCAAATTTGAATGTAGAGTATTAATACAACTGTCTAGTTCTCAAACTGGAGGCTAGTGGTTCAGTACATTTGTTTAAGGTTTGACCTAACATGTTTTCATCTCCGGCATCATTTATATGTTTAACGATCTACAGTCTACCAGACTAATGTTAATGATTTATCTAATTTTTTTGTGCACAAATCAAGTCAAATCAAGGGTAATGTTTATATAACATTAAGTAGAATTACCTGAAGACACTTTAGCTCAGATCACTGTTCTTAGTCTGAGATAATTGATAATACAACTGCTGGCAAAATGCTGGGAGTTACCACATTTGGGGGATTTGGAGGTTTTACAGAAAATAAATCGCAGATATGACACAAAGCAAAAAAATGGCTGCTGATATAAAATTTTAATTGTTATTGTGCATTGCAAAGCACCGTTGATTTTTATGTAGCAGCTGATTTTTGCAAAGTATTTTTCCATTGGAATGAAGGGGGTGCAAATGCAAGAATGATACAGATACACTTGTACCACAGCAACAACTTGGCAACACCTCAGTAACTACCTTGAATACCAACGCAGCTGTCTAGCAATCACTCAGTGACATCATGGCAACTGATGGAAATACGATAGCTATCACCTGCCCACACTGTATAACCCATATAGCAACCAGCTAGCAACCACCTGAGATAAGCAACACCACAGTGACTTAGCAAAAGCAGTTGCATCTTGTTAACCAGTCAGTAACATCCTTGCAACTGCCCAGAAGTGGGAACCCCTTTGTCTGAACAACCATTCTGAGTTTCCTTCATAAAGTACACTTTTCTAGTTTAGTGCTGCTCGTTAATAGTGGGGGCAGCCTTGTGGGCAAAAGGTCACCAATTTGAGTGCACCAGCAAGACTCAATTGCAGTACTTTTGAGAAAGGCAACTGTTCACCAGACACCATGAATAGGGTTGAACACCACCCTGAGCAAGTGTGCTTACTGCCCCTTACTGTGTGTATTCACTACTTTGTGTGTTCTATATAGAAGGGTTCAACATGGAGGTCAAATTCCTCTGTGTGCAAGCACATTTGTCAATGTGTCACTTTTGATTCAACTTCAATTTATGTTGATAACTTCTAAGAAAAAAAATACACTCTGGGGTGTTGAAGTTCAGTTAAAAACATCAAAATTGGTAAAATTTTTCTCCTTATGAATACAGGAAGTTATAATCAACGTTACAATTATCCATCTTCTTAATCCTGGTCAGGGTCGCAGTGAGTCCCTTTACCCCATCACTGGGCAGGGCATTCCACTCATTTAACTGTAGTCAGGGTGCCAATCCATCGCTGGGCATACAGCATTAGACATACTCACACCAGGACAATTTTAGGGAACCTAATTTAGTTGAAATAGGGTAGAGATCTTGTATCAAACCCCTGCACACATGGGGGAACATGGAAACTCCACCCAGATGGGGACTCGAACCAAAGACCTCAGCGTTGAGAGTTGAGCGTGCTAACCACTGTGTTGACTTAAAACTGAAAGTTGGAGATAGCTATAAAAATATATTAAGCCAAAAAATTATTAGCAAATAATAATTTGTAAAAGTTAATTTGTAAAAAAGTTACATTTCATAATTTAAAAAACTAAATTGTCATTTTATTCTACATGAAGTGACGTATTTCAAACCTTTTTGTTTTAATGTTTATCAGCTTCTCAATGTCTATCCAGAATCTCAAATTATTAGAATATTTCATTTTTAGTTTTAGAATAAATTACTTTTTCATCAGTATTAACTTTAAAACAAAAAAAGGTGACTTACCTTTTTAAATATGCTACATTCTATATGCTATACTATATTCTAATGTTTGGCGCTGCTTACTGGAAATCCACCTTAAACAGTGCAACACTTCCATTGAGGGATTGACCGGGCATCCGATTGAAAGTGCTCTGTTTAAGGTGGACCGGGAGGATTCAATTAAGAAGAGAACAGTTGCGTTGTTGCTCCGATAAGGAAGTTCATTTGTTTTGAATACGTCATACACTTGCGACCTAGCTGCTTCTACCATTGCAGCTAAGCTAACATGCCTGCGAAACGACAGCGTGATGGTAAAAACACAGAGAAATGCAGTAAAAAAGAAAAACGGGGCGAAAGCGCTATAATCAACCCCGACCTTGAAGATGACGTCATCCGTAACGGAATGAGAGACGCGTGGAAGAGCAGGACGAGCTGCTCACGTGGTGAGTGTTCTGCTAAGTGTCCCACGTGTGTTTGGACGCACTGTACACACTTCACTATGCTGAGGAGAGTGTTGGTGTCCTCTAACAGTTACTGCCTGTTTATTAGACACATATTGTTTGAAGTTACCTGTATTAACATACAACGTCCTTTATATTTATTTTACAGTATAGCCACCTTACATTCAGGTGCTGCACTTAGTATCTGTTATCTCTCTCTGTATAGTATGTGTATGTACTGATGTTTTTGTTACAGCACTAGTATAAGTCCTATTGTCTGCATTCCCTAGACTGTCTGAGAGTCAGTCTGAGACTGAGTATATGAGAGAGAGGATGTAAGTGTGTGTACAGAGGTTAGACAATGAAACTGAAACACACATCATTTTAGTGTGGGAGGTTTCATGGCTAAACTGGACCAGTCTGGTGGCCAATCTTCATTAATGTCACATTGCACCAGTAAGAGCAGAGTGTGAAGGTTCAGTTAGCAGGTAAGAGCACAGTTATATAGTATATTACAATGCACACAACATTATGGTGACATACCAGAGTTCAAAAGAGGACAAATTGTTGCTGCACGTCTTGCTGGCACATCTGTGACCAAGACAGCAAGTTTTTGTGTCTAAATATTATTGAGCCACTTTGAGCTGTTTTGGAGGAGCGAGTCAGGAAACGGTTTCCTCCACCAGCATCACGTAGTGACCTGACCACTATCCTGCAAGAAGAATGGCTTAAAATCCCTCTGACCACTGTGCAGGACTTGTAGATGTCATTCCCAAGACGAACTGACGCTGTATTGGCCGCAAAAAGAGGCCCAACACCTACTAATAAATTATTGTGGTCCAAACCAGCTGTTTCAGTTTCATTGTCTAACCCCTGTATGTTCTGTTGTCTGCTTCTGTATTCTGTCTACTGTGTGTGTGTGTGTGTGTGTGTGAGAGAGAG
>BRDA01060631.1:0-14461 GCA_036984385.1 Crenuchus spilurus
CCATCACGCTGGTATCGGATCCTGTAGTATCGGAGCACTTTTATGAATACGAGTACAAGTACACGCACGTGGTATCGGTATCGGTGCATCCCTACTTGTAAATAAACAGGAATATATAATAGTAAAGAACGTGTGTATAAATAGTATCAGTGGTATCAAATCTCCATTCAACCTCAGTTACAGTTTTTAGAAAAAAATTATCACAAATTTGGGCGGCACGGTGGCTTAGTTGTTAGTACGTTCGCCTTTCCTTCGGTTACTTCGGTTTCCTCACACTGTCCAAAAACATGGAGGTCAGGTCAACTGGGTACTCTAAATTGTCCATATGTCTGTGCGTTTGTGTGTACCCAGCGATGGACTGGCACCCTTTCCTGGGCTTAGTTGAATAGTGTAATGCCCTGCCCTGCACCCAGTGTGGGGGTAGGGGACTAACCGTGACCCTGATAAGGATAAAGCAGGTGTGATGATGGATGAATGATCACAAATGCATTTATGAGTGAAAAATTGATCACAAGGAAATCAATCACAAGCAATTCAATACAATAATCAAATGGTGTCATCATGGGGCAGTCCCATGAGTAGCTCAACTAATATACAGTACTTCTATATGTGTATGTATAAAGTGATAGTTGTCCATCTTGGGTTGCGTCTCAGTAGGTGACCTTTTAACTGTCTGGCCTGGACCTGGAACAAATGCGTGAGTAGGCTAGTCTGTGGGAACAGGGAGAGAACAAGAGACATTACCATGCACACAGTTCAGTTTCTCAATCAACAATTGGGTGTGTTCTGCCAGAATGGTGACCATGTCACCTGTTAGAACCCAAATCTGAATCCTCCTGTGAGGCTATGAAATGCATAAGAGCTTGTGCAACTGTGTCACGAAACAAATAGTGGGCTTAATAGTTAAATTTGGAGTTGATTAGAGAATCACCTCATACACAGAACGGAGCTGGGCAGTCATGTGTTGAGTGGTAACTTTATGTAAAATGTGAGACACTTGGTGGGTGCAATGGAGCACCAAGGGATGTAACAATGCTATTTTCTCTGCATCCTGTACCAACAAAGCGCATGCAGCAACTGCATGTAATCATGCTGTAAGGCCTTGCACTACAGGGTCTAAAACTTCTGGCAGGAAGGTGCAGGGTGCAGGTGCAGGAAGGTTACTGTTTTCAATGACATACAGATGAAAGGGAAGTATGTAATTGGGCAGGCAGAGTGCAGGAGCATCACACAACAGAGTTCATAGTTTGTTGAAAGTTTGAAGTAAGTCTCAGTCCAGATGTATTGAGCTGAGAGTGGGGACTTGCATTGCTCTCTCAGTGGTTTGTCATACAAAGAACAATCAATCAATCATTCAAATTTTATTTGTATAGCACTTTCCAACAATGCCTTACATTGACCAAAGTGCTTAACAAGACAAACAATTAAAACAGTATCATAAAACTATTTAAAATAAAAGTAAAAATAAAAATAAAATAATGATGATAAAAATAAAATCAAATCAAATAATTTTTTTAAAATGTCAGAGAATTAAACATCAAAAGCCTTTTTAAATAAGTAGGTCTTAAGTTTGGCTTTGAACAGAACCAGGTCAGAGATGGTACACAACTTTAAGGGAAGACAATTCCAGGCCATTGGACCAGCAACAGAAAAGGATCGATCCCCCCAGTGCTTGCATCTATATTTAGGTACCTTGAGCAGATATTGGCCAGCTGACCATAAAACTCTGCTGGGCTGGTGGATTTGTACAAGTTCTGTGATGTAGGGAGGCGCAAGGTCATTCAAAGCTTTAAAAACAAAGAGCAGCAGTTTGAACTGTATTCTAAACTGAACTGGGAGCCAGTGCAAAGATGAAAGGACAGGTGTGATATGTTCAAATTTACGTGTGCTGGTCAATAAGCGAGCAGCAGAGTTTTGAACAAGCTGTTAACGAGAGATGGAAGACTAATTCCAACATATAAAGCATTACACTAGTCAAGCCTGGAGCTCACAAATGCATGATTGGCTTTCTCCAAATCATTTCAGCTAAGAAATGGCTTTACTTTACAGAGCAAACAGAGCTGAAAGAAGCTTGTTTTCACAACCAAATCAATTTGCTTGTCAAGCTTTAAATTGCTGTCAAGCTTCACTCCTAGATTTTTTACCACCTGGTTGAGGCGGGGCAGCGAAAAACCTGAACCAGGAGAATTTTTACATGGATTCCTGGTAGTGTCAAACAAAATCCATTTGGTCTTGTCATTATTCAAATGGAGAAAATTTTCAGACAGCCAATGCTTAATGTCGTTTAAGCAACCAATAACAGAGTTAAAACCAAGGGCAGATTTTGAAGCAAACAGGTAAATAGATTTGTAAATCATCTGCATACAGATGGAAAGACAAATTATGGCATGCAATGATAGATCCTAGTGGGAGCCTGTAGAATGAGAAAAGTATGGGCCCCAAAATGGATCCCTGCGGTACACCAGAGCTCAAAGGAATCGCAGAAGATGAAGACAGATCAACTATCATTACAGAAAAATTTCTGTCTGTTAGATAGGACTTAAACCACTCAAGGACAACTCCCTGGAGGCCGATATGTTGAGTCAGGCAAGTGATAAGGATCTGATGGTCTACAGTGTCAAAAGCTGGTGAGAGGTCAAGCATGACCAACAGAACGGATTTTTTGGCATCAAGGGACAAGAGAATATCATTTTGCACTTTGAGTAGTGCAGATTCTACACTATGACGGGATCTGAAACCAGACTGAAATTTTTCAAACAAGTTGTTGGTTTCTAAAAATGACTGCAGCTGAATAAGAACAACCCTTTCCAGAGCTTTAGATAAAAATGACAAATGGGAGATTGGCCTGAAGTTAGAAAGAACTGTGGGATCAAGACCCGTTTTTATAAGGAGTGGCCTGACCACAGCGTGCTTAAAAGTGGACGGGACAAAACCTAAACTTAAACAGTTATTAATAAATGTCAAGAGACAAGGACGAATAGCATCAAAGGACTGCTTTAACATCTTAGAAGGAATGATGTCTAGAGGACAGTTTGTGGATTTCATCTGTTGAACCACCTCAACGAGATGGGGTAATGATATCAGCTCAAACTGACGAAAACAGTAGATGTTATTGAAGGAGCATTGTAATGTAATTGAACAGCATTGCATGTACTCACAATGTTCTGCTTAATAGAGTCTGTTTTGTTAACAAAGTGTTTAAGAAAATCATCACAGGTAGACTGTGTAGCAGTTTTCAGAACATTAATGGAGGGTTTAATTACAGACTGAATGGTACTGAAAACCCTCGGCCTGTCACAAGTGGTAGACATTAAATTGGAAAGATACTGAGATTTGGCCTGTTTGACTGCATCTTGATATTCACAAAGACAGTCTCTTAACATACTCTGGGACACATGAAGCCTGTCCTTCTTCCATTTGCGTTCTGCCTTCCTGCAGCGTTGTCTGTAGGCCCAGGTGGTATCATTAATCCAGGGATCTGGTTTTATCTTTGTAGAAACCAGTTTTTGAGGAGCAATCTCTGTGCAGGTGTGATGAAAAGATGTGATAAATTCTTCCGGATGGAGAGATGTGTTCAGACTTTCAGCAGAGTACAGGGCAGAGCTTCTAAAGGCAGCGGCAAACTGTCCTGCAGTGGAGGGAGTGAAGGGGCATCAGAACAGTCCCAAGAAGGCCAGCATTGCCCTCAAAGTCCCAGGTGGCTTAGCATCAGCTATCAGGTGCACCCTTTGGCAGTTCCAGCAAAGTGAGTGAAGCATGGACCACAGATGAGAACACGGTGGGGGACTCTACATAACCCTGCGGCAACCTGGTCATGTAAACTGTTGGGTCTGAAATGTAAAGGTGAATATTGGCTGTGTGTTTTAATGAACAGGAACAGAAAAGAATGCGGAACAAAAAGGAATGCAATTAATAATGGAGGCCACATCAGGGAGATAGAGGCCCTGGGTATGACCTCATCACCAGTGTGCCTTAAATCCTAAGTAAAACCAGGAGCCATTGGGCCTGCACACGGTGTTATCTGTTGTGTTTTCTGCACTCCACACAAGGCACAATGACAGCCTAAGCAATGAGAGATTCAAACACTGGTGTGATACCACTTTAAACAATTGATACTGACAATCAGGCAATATAAACAATTTAGGGGTTGATTTGGAACGATGCATTTTGGTGGGCAATATTATGATGAAGTGTAAGAAAAGAGTGCAGGGGCTTCAAGTGGCACAATGAGTCTTCTGTCAAGAGAAAATACACACAAGATGAGCAGCAAACCACCAGCAGCTATAATAAAGGCATAAAAATAGCAAAAAACAATATATCAAGGGAATTCAAATGTAGTTCCACAGTCACAATGCCTGAATACAATTTATAATCAGTAAATAAAATAATGTGTGTGTGTGTGTGTGTGTGTGTGACAACTTTCTGTTTACAATATTCATTGATTAGATTTTGTTAAATAACTGTATCTTCTGGTAATGTGTTAGAAAAATAAGGAGCTGTTAATGTTCGTTGGCCTATGGTAAACAGGCTTCCCTGTGCTCTTCAAGGCCTGACAGATCCCTACTTGACCACAGCAGTGTCAGATAGTCACTGAGAGAACTCTGCACACAGAGGCAGATAATAACGTCTTATACACATAATGTTTTAGTGGTAGGGTTTAACCTTTCCTGCATGCACGCATTGGGGTGTGTCAGCTGTCAGTACAGCTGTCCTGGTCACTGCAATCCTAGGATTCAATGGTTGAATTAGTACTTTATCACTTGGTCTTAAGGGGTGTATTGAGTGAGTGTGTCTAGCCTGGATTGAATTGAGAGTTTGGATCAAATTGGTTGCATATTCACCTTAATTCATGACATATTGAGCCCAAAAATGTTGAAATAGTCTATTGTGCATTGAGGATACATTAGCAACTGTTTATCTCCTTATAAACCCCCTTTGTTCACGATGTGTGGCGCCATGCACATTGTGAACAAGGAAAAGTAAACAGGTGGGCAAATAACCCATTGATGTAATCATAAAACAGACCATTTTGTTTGAAATGTACATTTTATGATTAAACTAGAAACATTTGAAATGATAATAGATTCAACAAGCAGTAGCCACAGTTAAATCACAATTAGAGGCATTCAATCCCAAAAGGAACTTTCTAAGCTCCTTGTAAAAGGTTTCAAGATTTTCAGAAACACTAAAATACACTTTAGCACCCTCAGCATTTGAATTTGGCATTTCATCATTAATAAAAGACAGTGAAGCAACACTATCAATCAACTCTTCTTCTAAAAGTCCATATTTCAAACAAATATATGCAGATATGTTATGATCTCTACTCTCTGCCTCTGCCTGAGGAGACAGGCAGGAGGGGGGAGGAGGTGGGGAGCAGCAAAAGAGCTGCTGGCTCCTCCCCTCTCGGTCTGTCCAGCGACTTCCTGATTCTTCTCAGTTGCATCTGCAAACATCGCAGGGTGCACATCTGTACTACAAGCTGCTTGCCTTACCAAGGGTGGAGGAGATGGAGTACTCTGTATCTGGAAAGTGACCGTTTCAGGCGTCTTATTTGGCTTAACCCCATGTGCCTTATATCATAACTTTTTGGCCTTTTTCCAGGTGTCAGAATCAGATCAAAATCAGGAAACCAGACACTCGCGGATAAAATATGAAAAATAAGTTTACTGATGAATGAAATTACAAAAGCAAACAAACAGCAGCAGAGCACGGCATGACTGTAGGCGTGCAAACCCTCCAAAGAGCAGATAACCTGAGTACAAGGTCAGAGTCAAAGAAATAAACACAAGCAAACAATCCAAAGCTCCAAAAAAACATGCTGAAATAAGGCTTTGGCGGTCTGAAATGTGGTGGCGATATTCTGCACTGGAATGAATTTGACTACTCTGGAAAAGTGATCTACCACTATCATGATGGTGGTAAAGCCTTCTGATTGAGGTAAATCAGTTACAAAATCTAAAGCTATGTGTGACCAGGCTCGACTGGGTATTGGTAAAGGCATGAGTTTACCTGCGGGAAGAGTCTTGGGGATTTTACACTTATCACAGATGGGACATGAGACAAATTTATGTACATCATGCCTGAGAGATTCCCACCAATATCTGATAGAGAGAATCTGCTGAGTTCTACGTTCACCGGGAGGACCAGATGACAGAGAAGAATGGGACCAAGTCAGTAGTCTATCCCTAAAAGGTGCTGGTACATAGATCTTATCTGTGGGACATTGGTCAGGCACAGTGACATCATGCAAAGCGTTCTTTATTTCAGTGTCTATATCCCATGTAATGGCAGCTACGAACACCTGAGGAGGGAGTATAGTGTCAGGAGCACTAATCTTAATGACTGAAGAATCTGAAAACATTCTAGAGACAGAGTCGACTTTAGTATTCTGTGACCCGTGTCAGTATACAGGTTGAGCCCCTTCTAACCAGTGTCTCCATTCTTCAAAAGCAAGTTTAATAGCTAAGAGCTCACAGTCCCCCACAGTATAATTCTGCTCAACAGATGTCAACTTGTGTCAGAAGTATGCTACAGGGTGCAGTTTAGGTGGTTCTCCAGATCTTTGAGATAACACAAACCCTGCTCCTATCTGAGAAGCATTCACTTCAACCATGAAAGGTCTTTCAGGATCCGGCTGATGGAGTACTGTAGCTGATGTGAAGGCAGTTTTGAGATTATTAAAGGCAAATGTTGTAGGGTGGGACCAGTTAAAGTTTTTGGGGCCAACCTTGGTCATAGACGTCAGAGGAGCTGCTATAGAACTATAGTTACAAATAAATCTCATATAAAAATGAGCAAAGTCTAGAAACTGTTGTAGTTCTTTGACACAAGAGGGTTGGGGCCAATTCAAGATCGCTTCAATTTTCTTTTCACCCATTGTGATACCCTCAGCACTAATGATGAAGCCTAGGGATGAGACCCTGTCTACATGGAATTGGCACTTCTCAGCCTTAACATAGAGGTGGTTTTCTAAGAGACGTGAGAGGACAGATCGCACATGGTTGATGTGATTAGCATAATTATTTTAAAAAATCAGAATGTCATCAATATAGGAGAGGCAATACACCCCGAGCATGTCATGTAGGACCTCATTAATTAGTGCCTGAAAGACAGACAAACTTATACTGAGCCCAAAAGGCATGACCAAGTACTCATAGTGCCCCCTAGTGGTGATAAAGGCAGTTTTCCACTCATCACCCTCACGAATGCTAATTAAATGGTGGCTTCTCTAAACTGATCTAATGATGATGGAATTAGGGCATAAACCACCGTCCTTTTTTGCAAAAAAGAAACCAGATGCCATAAGAGAGGTAGAGTGTCAAATAAAACCCTGGTCTAAGGCTTCTTGGAAGTGTGTGTTCATAGCTTTGTCCTCCTCCTGGGTGAGGGGATAAGCCCTGGCCTTGGGAAAGTTATGATTGTCCAACAGTTATATGACACAGTCATATAGGCAGTGAGGGGGCAGTGTAGTGGCTTTCTTTTTATTGAAGACTTCACATAAAGCATTGTATTCTAGAGGAATGTTCTCTAGAGGAATGTTCTGAAAGTGTCTGGGGAAGGACTCTCAATGGATGTGGAGTGTATGTTCAGTGAGGGCTGCTGTAAGCAGTGTTTCTGCAGTAGGGAGAGAATTGAATGTCTTTTTTCTCCCAGTCTATAACTGGATTGTGGCATACCAGCCAGGGAAGACCTAGAATCATAGGATATGTGGATGTATCTAGGACTAAAAAGGATAAAAGTTTGAAATGTAGTGCACTAATCTGGATATGAAGAGGTTTAGTACAGTGAGTAATCCTCCCTAGTCCCAGCGGTTCTCCAGCTAGAGTTGAAATGGGACAGGTAGCTCTTCAGTTTGAATCTGGTGAAGGTGCACTAATTCAGCATGGATAAAGTTTGCTTCTGCTCCGGAATCCATCAGCACTGAAACAACAAAGGTATCATTAGGGCAGTAAACCGTGCTCAAAATGCAATAGGATATAGAGATCAGGCTGAGAGTAGGAAGTCTGCGCACATTAGCGCACGGTGAAGATTCCATGCACTTTCCCTCTGGTTGAGCCTGGACATTGCGTGGATGCAGTTTGCAATCCCTCACCAGATGATTGGCGGAGGCACAGTAGAGACATAATTCTGCATGTCTTTTCCTCAGGTGATAAATTAGAGGAGGCACACTACATGGGTTCTACAATGTCCTTTTCAGAGGGAACTGTGGTGGTAGCATTTCTCAGAGAGAGGCGAGGACGTAGTTTGCGGTCACTAAGGAGATGATCGATACGAATGGCCAGGTTAATAAGCTGCTCTAATGTCAGAGAGTCATCTCGACAAGCCAGTTCAGTCAATATGTCATCATTTAATCCGAGTCGGAACATGACTATTAAGGCCGTTTCATTCCATCCACTAGCAGCAGCCAAAGTGTGAAATTCCACAGAATAATCCACCACTGAACGCCTTCCCTGTTTAATTTTGGGTAACAGTTCCCCGCTAGTTTTGTTCTGGTGTGGATGAGAGAATACAGACTTAAATTTCGCAATAAAAGCCTGGTAAGAGAGTTGTGATATGTGAGGCCATACCGCAGTAGCCCAATCAAGAGTCTTCCCATTTAAAAGAGAAGTTACTAAGCCAATGGCTAATTCAGACTGAGGCAGAGAATTTGACATATATATGTCGCATTGCATCAAAAAACCGGCACACTTATCTGGAGATCCCTCAAACCTCTCGTGTTGAACAGCTCGAAATGGTGGATGGGAAGGAAGCATCGCTGTGGCTGCGGATTAAACTGGTAATGCTGCTGTATTGGCTGGATTTTGCTGACGGTCGGCTTCAGTAAGCTTCTGAATATTAGAACAGAGCATAGCTAATTGTCCCTGCTGTTCAGTAACAGTCTGTGCCAGCTTATTAAATTTCTGCGACAGTTCATGCAACATTTGCTGATGGTGGTCCAACAACTGACATTGTGAAGAGACGACTTTCTGCATGGGATCCAAATCCGCTGTCTGCATAATTATGGCGTATTTTGTCTGAATTAGATCAAAATCAGGAAACCAGACACTCCTGGATAAAATATGAAAGATAAGTTTACTGATGAATGAAATTACAAAAGTAAACAAACCACAGCAGAGCACGGCGTGATTGTAGGCATGCAAACCCTGCAAAGAGCAGATAACATGAGTACAAGGTCAGAGTCAAAGAAATAAGCCTTTGCTTATTGCCAAACCTTCTCTCTTGGCTCTCGGTAAAGGCGGTCACACTTTCCCTCCCTCCCTTATCTCCCTGCTTCTGCTTCTTCTGTCTGGTCTGCTGGAGTCTCTCTGAGCATGTTCCTCAAACTAAAGAAATTATGGAATTGATCAAATGGTCTTTGAACGCAATTGACACAATTTTCTCAACGAGAAGCCTGGGTCCAGGGGAACCTGCCTGTCCTGAGGGAACATTTGCTGCTGGGTACACAATGGATGGCTGGGAGAAGTGGCGCGTTGTGTGTTTGGCCACTCTTTCCCTGGAGGACATAGAAGATTTGTATGTGTATTGGACAGTGGTCATCGGTGTTGTGTTGATTGGCTTGGGCATTACACTGGTGTTCCGGGAAATTAAAAAAGTTGGGTGTGCCGTCCAAGGCTCTTTGAGGCTGCCTGACCAAACTGATGTGGTGGGCAGGGCCGTTGGCTCACAGACTGTGACTACTAGTGGCCACATGGAATCGATCTTGGAGAAACTAGCGGCTCTGCAAAGGAAGATTGAATTGTTAGAGACCAAACTGACTGAACAAGAGTGACTGCAGAATATTCTGTATCTGCTCGAAGTCAACAACCATGTCTAATCTGCTTTTCGGCTCCCCCTTATCTCCAGATGACCTTCGAGAGGCGCCTGGAGATTGCTAACCTCCCCCTGAGGAATGTCTTCACAGAGTCTCTGTCTCTCCCCTTCCCTCGTTAACCTAAACAAGGTTGGACTAGTGGACTTCTGGAGTGATCCAAGGTTGTCTCTATGGCAACTCTGTGCCCTCACTGTCATCTGAGGACTCTTTTGAGCACAGACTGAATTGCTGCAGGCAGTGTGCTGTTCCAGCTGCCCCCCAGCTTTTTCTGACCTGTACCAAATGTCTGCATCAGCTTATGTCTTGTTCTTATATGTGCTATGCAAAGAGTTTTTTTTCGCATGTTTTACATGTTTTTCATGTTTTTTTCTCTTATCCCTCCCCTCCCTCATGTATGATTTCCTCACTTTCTGTTAAGGTTGGCGCTATGTTAAACAGCTGCCCTGCCAGCAGTGGCTGGGACCTGAATTTCCCACAAGGGATCAATAAAGTACCTACCTACCTACCTACACACACACACACACAGACACACCAGCAAACAACCCAGAAAGGGCTAAGTCAAAAGCGAAGTCAAACACAAAGGCAAAAAGGTCAAAAATATAAAAACAGGCTGAGAAATAAGTGAACGCTTGGTAGGGCACTGAGAAAGTGGCAATACTTTGTGTCGTAGCTGAGACAGAGAGAGGTTTATAAAGAGTTCCTGAAATGAACGTCAGGTGTGTTCCGGAGAGTGCGACCTTTGGACCTGTTGCTAATTGGCTGATCGAGCGCGTTCTCTCTGCACTGGTTGTTGTGAGCTGGAGTTTCTCTCTCTGGTGGAATGATTAGCAGCCTTGACACCAGGTTAATCATGATTCCTTCATATAATCAAAATCCCTTCCATAACTCCCAAATATTAATGTGAGACAAATCCAGCATTTCTTGCTTAAGTAAGCCTGTTCTTGGATAATGTTTAAACCCAGTTTACAACATCCAAACCAATCTTTTGGAGTTTCTCCAGCTTTAGGTTTCACATAACTAATATTTGACCCCATGGTTCAGAAAGCAATACTTCAAATGGTTAAAAGTGAGAACAGAAGCAAACTTACGACACATAGTCAATACAACATGCAATAATAAAAACACACAGAACACAAGAATGACAACAAATAACTAAGAACCAGGACTTGGAGAAGGGAGGATTCAATACCACAAACACAAATCCTGGATGAACTGCTTAACCCAGGCAAGAAAACAAGTCCAACTTGGACCAAGGAGGTACCACTCCTTCTCTCAGTTTACACTATAATCATCGTCCTTGCACGGGGCGAAATTTCCCAGCCTGCCTGTAACAAGGGTATTTCACCGCTCTACTATAATGCAGAGATTTCTTATACCTACAGGGTTACGTATTTGCACTAAAAAGAAACATGTATCATGAGATGCTGTGCAAGTATCAAGACAAAAGGAAAAAAATTCGCAGTCTTTACTTACCAATGCAGCATCCCACTTCCTGACACCAGATTGTTAGAACTGTTTGTAGGTTCTAGGGTTTGACTGAAATACTGAGCTGTACACACTAGTAGAATGCAGGATTCCTCCGTCCTCCTTGGCCTACAGCACACTGGGGGAGATCAAATGATAACAGAGGCAGAGTCTGTTCTCAAAATGGTTTCCCAGTTTATTGTTCAAACAGCAGAGTATATATGCTTTAGAGAGGCAAAGACATACAGGTTTGGCATCATGTGATTATGTGATTGGATGAAAAATGGAGAAGACTCATGATTGATTTAAAATGATTATAGTGACGTTGTTAGGAGAACCCAAGGTTAGCTAAGTGGGCCTGTGGTAGTGAGACTAAACAGATAGCTTTGGAGACTTGTTAATCAGATATTGTTGTCACTGAAGAGGTATGTACAAGACCTCTGAAGTGTAATCTATGGCTTCTTGAACCTAATGTCACAAAGCATGTGTGTGGAGTCATGAATTTAGGAAGAGGAGAGCAGGCCTGAACACCAATTACCTGTCTTATGCACATATGAATCTAACAAGTCATTTGAGGGGTTTTGTTGATGTTTTAAATAGAAACTGCTGGACTGCTTAGGTGACTGTTGAGTTCTAGTGTTTGTTCGGTTCACTTTGCAGTTCCACTCTAAAGTAAAGAAGTCAAATTTAGACTCAAAACATGTCTTAACAAATCTGTATCTGACGTTGTGTATTTCAGTCTTTAACATCAAACACAAAACTCTGCATTTCTCAGGTGTTTCTCCTTCAGTCTCTGTGATGGTCAGTCCCAGCAGAAGTCAACACTTTACTACTGACTCTCTGTCACTGAGCTGTGAGGGACAGAGTGACTCTACTGGATGGAGAGTGAGAAGATACTCAGTGACTGAGAGGGTTTCAGATTGTTCATCAGGCTGGGGATCAGTTACAGGATCTACATGTAACATCAGGTCCCTCAACACATCCCACACTGGAGTGTACTGGTGTGTGTCTGAGTCTGGAGAGAGCAGTAATCCTGTCAACATCTCAGTACACAGTGAGTCTGTATTACTGTGATCACTATTAGGACTTTATTTTAGAGACCAGATGCATTAATCATGTGTGTGCAGTTGTGTGGTAACAGACACAACATGTACATGACTGCAGGAAATGATGTCAGTGATAAAAACATTGTTTATTTCAGCTCATTGTTCAGCTTTTTACTCTCCTACAGATGGAGATGTAATTCTGGACAGTCCTGTTCATCCTGTGACTGAGGGAGATTCTCTGACTCTACACTGTTTATGTCACTTCACAAAAGCCTTAAAGCTCACAGCTGATTTCTATAAAGATGGATCATTACTCCAGACCCAGACTACAGCAGAGATGATCATCCACAGGGTCTCCCAGTCAGATGAAGGTCTCTACCACTGTAAACACCAGGAGAAAGGAGAGTCAGCACAGAGCTGGATCTCAGTCAGAGGTGAGAGAAGTAGATCAAATACAATCTTATATATTATTATCTTATATAATGACTTACAGCCCAAAATATACTTCACTGTCTCTGAGAACATGTTCTTATAAACACCATTAAGCTGATATCTGAGTGTATCTGACATAGAGTCTGTATTAATAAGTCTACTGAGGTAAACAGGACAGACACAGAGTAACTGACTGTACTTACTGTTAGTTCTAATTGGGCGCCACGGTGGCTTAGTGGTTAGCACGTTCGCCTCTCAGCTTTGAAGACTTGGGTTCGAGTCCGCATCTGAGCGGAGTTTCCATGTTCTCCCCGTGTCCGCGTGGGTTTCCTCCGGGGACTCCGGTTTCCTCCCACAGTCCAAAATCATGAATATCAGGTGGATTGGATACTCTAAAATTACCCTGGTGTGTATGAATGAATGTATGTATGTATGTATGCCCAGATATGGTTGGCACTCTGTTCTGGGTGATCCCCCTACTGCTCGATGCAGTCCTCCAGGTGGATGGTCGCTTCCTGTTGAGAGTATGCTGTGCGCGACTGGCTGCCGCTTCTCACTAGAGTGTGTATGAAGTGTGTTGATTGTAAAGTGTCCTTGGGTGTCTAGAATGGCGCTATATAAGTGTAATGTGTATGTATGTATGTATATATGTAATTCTGATTTAATATCTTATCTTTTTGGGCCAAATACACTTGTATGTAAGAGTAACTCATAGTGACCACGCAACATAATCCATCTGCAGAGCAGGAGAGCCAAACACAGTTCTACACCAGCAGTTTTAGATATGCACCACCTAGCAGTGTGGAGTGTGAAGAGATTTTGTGTTTCAATCTTGACTCTGCCGCTGTTTTTATGATCTGTCAGGAATAATCAGAAGATTTTATTTTAAATAAACACAGAACAGAGACTGTAGATAGAAGCACAGGTAAAGCTACCTGCTCAGCATTTCTGCCTGACGCACCTCAAATGGTGCCACTTGGCTGGCTGCAGGGTCATCAGACAGGAGCAACCCTTCACAGATGTTTCGCTCCTTTAATCCCAGAACATTACAGTGTGGTGGAGCAGTGAGAGTGATGTCTTTCTAACACTCCCTGCAGCTTGCCCTATGATCCCTAACTTCTTCACACCTTCAGAGCCAAAGCTAGAAATGCCCTTGCTCCACCTTGCTAGCTAGGTTTTACATTGCTCACTTCTTCCTCTGATCAGTGAAAACAAAAGATTTCAGAAGCCCCTGCATAGATGTACCATTGAAACCCCTGCATCCAACTTCCACCGAAAATGTAAGAGCCCTCCAGACAGCTTGGGAGTATGCAGCAACCAAGTCTGCATACCTCGCTCTTTTCCTCTCATATGCAGCCTCCATCTCCTCCTCCCATGTGACAGTTAGCTCCACCAAGATACAGTCATAGCTAAAAGTGTTGGCACCCCTGAATTTTTTCCAGAAAATTAAGTATTTCTCTCCGAAAATTATTGCAATTACACATGTTTTGTTATACACATGTTTATTTCCTTTGTGTGTATTGGAACAACACAAAAAACAGAGGAAAAAATAGGCAAATTTGACATAATTTCACACAAAACTCCAAAAATGGGCCAGACAAAATTATTGCCACCCTCAACTTAATATTTGGTTGCACACCCTTTGGAAAAAGTAACTGAAATCAATTGCTTCCTATAACCATCAACAAGCTTCTTACACCTCTCA